>SWDC01000145.1:6217744-6412512 GCA_004919715.1 Linderniella brevidens
TGAAGCTATGAAGTACAAACTAAAAGATAGTCATTTGAAGTGTGACACACTCAAGAATAAAAATTTTGAGGCTCAAATTTTCACATATATGATGTGGCTTTTTGTCTAGTGAAACAAACTACGCTCTTTGAATAAGAGAAAGTCACATGTTAGACAGTTTTTAATCATGTATCAAAGAAATATTTTTGTGAGTATTTCAAAATAGGCAAAATTATCGTCATCCCCCATTTTTTTAATTTTATTATTTATTTTATATACTATTTTGTTTTTATTTTTCTGTGTCAAAAAAATTTGAAGGATAGAGTCACGCAAGATAATCAAAGAATATCAAGAAGCACATAGAATATCACATAGAAGCATAATAGAGCATGTAAAACACTTTTCAAGTAAGATTGAGATTCAACATGCCTAACTTAGCAATAAGGAATTGGATCGTTTTTCATTCGATGCCTTAGTGAATAAGTCGGCAAGTTGAAGCTCCGTTTTTACAAAATACATATCTATAGTGCCTTCTTCTACATGATCTTTTATAAAATGATAGCGAATATCTATGCGTTTTGTGCGTGAATGGTGAACAGGATTGCAAGTAATGGCAATAGCACTTTGAGGTAAATGGGAATGTTATTAAATTCTTACCCGTAATCGCGTAGTTGTGTCCGCATCCATAGAACTTGCGAGCAACAGCTGGCAGCCGCAACGTACTCCGCCTCGGCCGTCGAGGTTGACACGCAATTTTGCTTCTTTGAGGACCAACAGACCAACTTTTCGCCTAAAAATTGTGCTCCGCCAGACGTGCTTTTTTTGTCCATTCGACAACCTGCATAATCAACGTCAGTATAGCCAATTAATCTAAAATCAGTATCTTTAGGATACCATAGCCCTATGTTGGAAGTGCCTTTGAGATAGCGTAGAATTCGCTTGACTACATGCATGTGGGACTCCTTTGGGTCAGCTTGAAAACGAGCACAGATACAAGTGGCGAACATGATGTCAGGTCGGCTGGACGTCATGTAGAAAAGAGATCCGATAATGCTCCGATAGGCTATGATGTTGATTGCCTTGACAGACGGATCAGCATCCAATTTAGTTTGTTGATATGGGAGTATTCATCGGTGTGCTCTTGATTAAATCTCTTCAGAATATCTCGAATATATTTGGTTTGACTGATGAAGATTCCATCTTCGAGTTGCTTTACTTTTAGTCCAAGAAAAAATTGGAGTTCTCCCATTAAGCTCATCTCGAATTTGGTCTTCATGAGTTCACCAAATTTCTGACAGAGACGTTCATTCGTCGAGCCGAAGATGATGTCATCAACGTAAACTTGAACGATCATCGGGTCTTTGCCTTCTCTTTGATGAAGAGTGTCGTATCGATGGTGCCTCTTATGAAGTTGGACTTGACTAAAAATTCGGTTAGGACATCATACCAAGCACGTGGAGCTTGTTTTAGTCCATAAAGAGCTTTGTCCAATTAATAGACATGATCGGGATTATTCTCGTGCACGAATCCGTCGGGTTGAACGACTTAGACTTCTTCTTTTAACACACCGTTGAGAAAGGTGGTTTTAACATCCATTTGATAGACTTTGAAGTCTTTATGGCCGCATATGCTAGAAATAGTAGAATTGCTTCGATTCGTGCAACCGGAGCGTACATCTCGTCGTAGTCAATTCCTTCTTGTTGATTGTACCCCTTCGCTACGAGTCGTGCTTTATTCCTGATTACTTCACCGTTCTCGTTTTTCTTATTCTTGAAAACCCATTTAGTTCCAATAATTGTTTTGCCATGCGGTCTAGGAACAAATGTCCAAACTCGTAGACGCTCGAATTTGTTGAGTTCATCTGCATCGCGATTACCCAATCCGGGTCTTTAAGGACTTCGGCTACCTTGATTGGTTTGTTTGGGCTTATGAAGCATGCTAATAATCCGTTTTGTGTGGACGTCCTAGTGCATACTCCACTTGAAGGATCACCGATTATTTGGTCAATAGGATGAGCTCGAGTCCAGCGTTCATGAGGAAGAACCGAAGTAGATCCTTCGTTGATTTGTAGATCGAGACATCATGAATTGATGGGTTGATCATTCGTAGTTGGGAAATTCAATTCTGAGGTTTAATTGGAAGGAATTTCCTCATCTGCATTTGGAGGAGCTGCAACACTAGTTGAAGATTCAGAATTAGCAGAATCCATAAAATTTGTCGGAGTTTGAGGATTGGGAGTCTCAATTGGAATTTCTTCCGTAAAGGGAGAAGGAGCACTGCTTGTTATAGAATGAGATGAAGTAGGCCTTTGAGACTCGTTCCAATAAAAATGTTCAAATAGAAAATCCAAATCTTCTAGGTCAACGGTAATTGCTTATCGTGACTTTGAAATAGAAGTTGTCAGAAGTTGTTGACTTTGTGCCAACACGCCTATAAGATCGGGTTCTGAACTGTTTTGTTCAGAAGCAAAATCAGTCACTTCGTGAAAAGTGACGTTGTAGCTTTTCAAGATAGTACGCGAAGACTTGATATAGACGCGGTATGCTTTAGAAGTGGATGAATATCCAACGAATACGTCTTCAAATGCTTTAGGCTCGAACTTGCTTTGATGCTCCCGATCGTTGGCCACAAAACATTTGCCCCCCAATACTTGAAAGAATGAGATATTCGGAATCCGTTGATCAATTATCTCATATGGCGTCTTTTCAAAGCGTTTGTGAATACACGTCCGATTTTGCGTAAAGCACGCGGTACTCACTGCTTCAGCCCAAAGAAAATGAGGAAGACCGGAATGTATTAGCATTGTCCTTGAAGCTTCAACAAGAGTCCGGTTCTTCCGTTCTACGACGCCATTTTGTAGTATAATATCTCCAAAGCCTAGTATTGGAGCTGAATCATTGTTGCCAAATCTGACTTTTCCATTGTATCGGTCTTGATAGTTGCTCAACAGTTGTTGATTTCCCATCATGTGTGTGGAGCCACCGGAATCTAGATACCACACATGATGGATCTGCATAGAAAGGTTTTAGATAGACTTAGGTACACATTTATTAATGGGTCCTCTCAGGTTAGCAGATTTAGTAGGTAAAGTTTGTTCACTTTTGGTTCCTAAACCATTGGTTTTCTTAGCTACCCAAAACCAACTTACAAATAGTTGGTTTAAGTGGTACCTTTTTAGGCAACTTGGCCTTGTTGGCTTGCATTGGCCTAGATGGTGTGGGAACCCATTGAGGGTGAACCATACATGGTAGATTAATTTCAGCTCGGACAAATGTCTTATCAGTCTTAGTGCATGAGAAAATCTTTTCTCTAGCTAGTCTCCTAAGGTGTTTAGCCGAGTGTACTTGAACTGGGTACCTTATATTAGGGCAAGAGTGAATCGAGCTATAAGCTTGCTTAATAGCCGGATCGTGTCTCCTACGAGACTTAAGACTTGCATTTGTCTTAGAATGATGGTTTTTGTTTTTAGAAGTGGAGCCGATTTCAAGATTTGTGCTTTCAAAATTACTTTAAAGCATAAGTTGAAGCAACAACATGAAAGTTAGAAACGGTTGTCTTCTAACAAGTGTCATTAGTTTTTGTTACAGAAGAAAGTTTAGAAAATAGTCATTTCTATAATTTTTCTTCGTTAATTATATGCTAGAAACTCTCTCATTTGCATGCTTCACCCCTTTAACTACTCTCCATGTGGATGGAGTAGAAAAAGAATTAGTAAAAATCCTTTTCGCTTTCGAAGCATTTAAGGACTCGTTTCCTCCCTTTACACTTTTTAAAGAAAATCTTCTTCTTTTGAAATATTTTGTAAAGTAATGGGAGGTGTTTTCTTAAATTTGGTCTTGTCCTTAATGAATGATTTTTCTTTCAAAATTAAATCAGGATAATATTTTAAAACTGATGAATTTTTTAGTTTAGAAATCTCCATTAAAAGTGTATTCTTTTCTGCTTCAAAATTCTTTCTTTCTGTTTCTAGGGAGGAGTTCAAATCAGCTATTTTCTTAATAATATCAGGAATATAACAGAAAGTGGAATTTTTAGAACGATCAACATTTTCTTCCTCAACTTTAGGAAGATCTTCTAAAGGATATAATGAATTATAGTCACTAGTTATGTTTATTTCCCGTGTCTTGTAACTATTATTCAACTCAGTGTAATCAAAGGTAATTTCAGTCCTAGTTGTGGCTTTTCGTTTGGATTATTCTAAGGCATTTATTTCTGAAGAGTTTATAAAGGCCATTAAAGAAGTTAATACTAAACACATGTACTTGATATTATATACTTATTTTACATATACCTTTTTCAAGTTACAAGGATTGTTAAAACCTAAGCCTTCAACAGGATTATAAAATTATATATCATGTGGTTGATTTAGAACAATAGTCTGATTAGTTTGTCCCCTTTTTGTTAGAAGATCGTCTAAAGTCTTAATCTTAGAGTAAAGCTTCTTACGTTCGTCTGAATTTCTAGCTCTCTGTAACGATCGCTAAGAGTCTTACTAAGGTCGTTGTTTTTGTCTCAGAAGTAGCTAACCTAGATTCAAGATTAGTTATTGTTTCCTTAGCATTAGATAAGAGAATTTTTAAGTGAACTTTCTTATCTTGTTGCTTTTGGAAATTATTTTCACTAAGGGTTAGTCTCTCCTCTAATTCTTTTGTACTTTTCCGCTCATTTTTCATGTTAGTATATTTAATTTGTAAAGATTCTAACATAATTAATAATGTAAATTCGGGTGTATCTACCACTTGAGATGAGGTTGATGCTTTGTCGTCGTCAGACCTCCTCGTTGAGTTTTCGTCTGAGGCATCGTTAAGAAATGCCATGAGAGCTAGATTGTCGTTGTCAGAATCACTTGTGTCTTCTAGCTATTGCTTTTGTTCGACCATCAGAGCTACTCCAGCTTCTTTTTGTTTAGTTAGCTGAAATTTCTTGGAGTAGTAGTTAGCGTCTTTCTTCTTCGGAAGATTGCATTCTCTGCCGAAGTGCCCTATTTTACCACAATTGTAGCATTTTTGTGGCTCTTTGGCATTTTTGGATTTTGACGATTCGGCCGGTCTTTCCTTTCGCTTTGAGCTTGAGGTCCGAAGTCGATTAGCGGAGGAGGAGGATTTCTTTTTGTAGAATTGTTTGCTCATCATTTTAGTAATCAGAGCCAATTGTTTCTTGAACTCTTTCATATCGGGCTCGGAATCCGATTCTGACTCATCTTCTTCTTCCAAAGAACTCGGCAATTTGATGATTTTATCTTTACGAGATCGACTAGTTTTTCTTTCCGAAACTAAAGCTATTGAGTCTTCAATCTGTTTGCCCTTTTGTTCTTTTTGTATCTCGCTAATGTCTTCATCGTGTTGAGCGAGATTGTCGAATACGGCGTGAATATTCATTTCGTCCAAATCTTTGTTTTGACGAATTTGCTTGGATATTTTCTTCCACTCCGGTTGAAGAGATGAAAGAAATCGGATATTTACCTCCAAATTTTGTCTTGAAAATTTATATTTTCCTCATCTTGTTAAGAAGAGTCAAATAGCGTTGATAGAATTCGTAGAGATTTTCCTTCGTCTTCGCTGAAGGAGTCGTAAGCGATGAGAATGTTCGCTTTCATAGACTTGACTCCGACTTCGGTCCGTTGCATCATTTTGTGGAGCTCGTCCCACATAGCCTTCGCACTTGATAGACTATCTATTTGCATATAGATGTCATTCGGGATGCCTTGCATCAGGAAAGTTTTAGCTTCAAGATCTGCTTTAGCTCTTAATCGCTCCCCCTCAGTGTATTCACTAGGAATTTTGAGTCATCTATTGGCAGGAATGTGAGGATTATTTGTGACATCGCCTTCTTGGATAAGCCAAAATTTAGCGGGTCCTTCTTGAAGAGAAGCTATCAAATTTGTAGCTTGATCTTTTGTCTCCAAGAAGTTCATGAATCGGCTTCTCCATACGGTGTATTCGCCTTTTCGTAGAATTGGAGGGCGGACATCATTTCCAAGTGAGTAAGCATCCATTGTAGTACTTGATTTGTAGGATCTCGTGAAAGTTTCGAGTAGAGATGGTAAAAGTGCTTCACAAGTGACAAACTTGTTAGTAATGTTTGGTTCGTACATAAAGCAATTTCCTTTTCGGACCTATTTTTCGGTTCACAAAGAAATTATTTCTGAGTACGAAAAATATTTAGTATAAAAATTGACACTTCAAAATTTTGCTGACGAAATTTTGAATTTATAATTTTGATCGAAAAATTTGAGTGTCGAAAATGATTATTCGAAGAAAAATATTTTTCGTATGTTTTGAAAATTATGATTTGATTCCTTAAAAAAAATTTGGTCTATGTTACGAGACTTAAGATTTGCATTTTCTTAGAATGATGGAATATGTTTTTAGAAGTAGAGCCGGTTTCAAAATTTGCGCTTAATTAATTGGCTTTAACGCATAAATGGAAGGAACAACATTAAAATTGGAAACGGTTGTCTTCTTACGAGTGTCCTTAGTTTTTGTTACAAAAGAAAGTTTTGAAAATAAATCATTTCTATCATTTTTCTTCTGAAAATCTATCATATACACTCTTTCCTTTGCATGCTTCACATCTTTTTCTAGTCTACCTGTGGATGGAGTAGAAAAAGAGTTAGTAAAAATCTTTTTGCCTTTTGAAGCATTTAATGAATCTTTTCCTCCCTTTACGCTTTTTAAAGAAGATTTATCTTCTTTTAAAATATTTTGTAAAATAATAGGATATGTTTTCTTAGATTTGATCTTGTCCTTAATTAATGAACTTTCTTTCAAAGTAAAATCAGGACAACATTTTAAAATTGAGGAATTTTTTAGATTAGAAATCTCCAATAAAAGCTCATTCTTTTCTGCTTTGAAATTTTCTGTTTCTAAGAAAGCGTTTGAATCATCTATTTTCTTAATAATAGCAGCAATATAACAGAATGTAGAATTTTTAAAATGATCATCATTTTCTTCCTTAACTGTAGGAAAATCTTCTAACGGATATAATGAATTATAGTCACAAGACAGGTTGATTTCATGTGTCTTGTAATTATTATTCAAATTGGTGTAGTCAAAGGAGATGTCAGTCCTATTAGTGGCTTTTCGTTTAGATTCTTCTAAGGCATTTATTTCGGAAGAATTAGTAAAGGTCATTAGAGAAGTTAATCCTAATCTCATATACTTGATATCATATAACTGTTTGACATTGACCTTTTCTAAGTTACAGGGATTGTTAAAACCTAAGCCTTCTTTAGGTTATAAAATTCTATATCATGCGGTTGATTTAGAAATATAGTATGATCTGTTTGCCCGCTTTTCGTTAGAAGATCGTCTAAAATTTTAATCCTAGAGTAAAGCTTCTTACGTTCATCAGAGATTTCCTTAAAATTACTTCTAGAAATTTCTAACTCTCTCTGACAATCGCTAAGAGTCTTACTAAGGTCATTAATTTTTATCTCAGAAGTAGCTATTGTTGATTCAAGACTAGATATTGTTTCCTTAGCATTAGTGAAGAGAATTTCTTGGTGAATTTTCTTATCTAGTTGTTTTTGGAAATTATTTTCACTAAGGGCTAGTCTCGCCTCTAATTCTTTTGTACTTTTCCGCACATTTTTCATGTTAGTATACTTAATTTGTAACGATTCTAACATGTTTAATAATGTAGAATTAGGCATTGTTACCTCTTGTGATGAGGTTGATGCTTTGTCATCGTCAGATCGCTTCGACGTACTTTCGTCTGAGGTATCTTCAAGAAGTGCAATTAGAGCTAAGTTGTCTGTTTCAGAATCTGTGGTGTCTTCCAGCCAATACTCTTGTTCGGCCATCAGAGCTACTCCAGCCTCCTTTTGTTTAGTTAGTTGGAATTTCTTAAGATAGTAATTGGCGTCTTTCTTCTTAGGAAGAATGCATTCTGTGGCGAAGTGCCCTATCTTTCCACAATTGTAACATTATTGTGGTTCTTTGTCGTTTTTAGATTCTGAAGACTCGGCCGGTCTTTCCTTGTGCTTGGAGCTTGATGTCCGAAGTCTATTAGCCGAAGAGGAGGATTTCTTTTTATAGAACTTTTTGCTCATCATTTTAGTAATGAGAGCCAATTGTTTTTTGAACTCTTTCATATCTGGCTCGGAGTCCGATTCTGATTCGTCTTCATCTTCCTAAGAACTTGGCAACTTGATGCTTTTATCCTTGCGAGATCGACTCGTTTTTCTTTCAGAAACTAGGGCTATAGAGTCTTTGATCTGCTTGCCCTTAAGTTCTTTTTGTATCTCTCTTATATCTTCCTCGTGTTGAGCGAGATTATCAAAGACGACGTGGATATCCATCTCGTCCAAATCCTTGTTTTGACGAATTTGCATGGATATTTTCTTCCACTCCGGTTGAAGAGAAGAGAGAAATCGGATGTTGACCTCCATGTTGGTCTTGAAAATTTCTATTTTCCTCATCTCATTGAGAAGAGTTAAATAGCGTTGATAGAGTTCATAAATGTTTTCCTCCGTCTTTGCTTTGAATGAGTCGTAAGCAGTGAGAATATTCGCTTTCTTGGCTTTGACTCCGACTTCGGTCCGTTGCATCATTTTGTGGAGCTCATCCCACATAGCTTTTGCACTTGATAGACTATCTATTTGCATATAGATGTCATTAGGAATTCCTTGCATAAGGAAAGTTTTGTCTCCTAAATCCGCTTTGGCTCTTAATCGCTCCCCCTCGGTGTATTAACTAGGAATTTTGAGTCTTCTAGTGGCGGGAATGGTAGGATTATTAGTGGCATCGCCTTCTTGGACAAACCAAAATTGAGCGGGACCTTCTTGAAGAGAAACTATCAAATTTGTAGCTTGATCTTTTGTCTCCAAGAAGTTCATGAATCGGCTTCTCCATACGGTGTATTCGCCTCTTCGTAGAATTGGAGGACGGACGTCGTTTCCGAGTGAGTAAGCATCCATTTGTAGTTGATTGGTAGGATATTCGTGAAAGTTTGGAATCGAAATGGTAAAAGTGTTTCACAAGTGACAAACTTCGTTAGTAATGTTAGATTCGTACTTTGAGCATTCCTTTTCGAACTTATTTTTCGGTTGTTTAAAGAGAAATTGTTTTGATTTCGTAAAATATTTGATATAAGAATTGATAATTCAAAATTTTGCTAAAGAATTTTTAATTTATGATTGAATATTTTGAGTATCGAAGAAGATAATTCAGAGACAAATATTTTTCGTAAGTTTTGAAAAATTACGAATTTTGATTTCTTTCAATACAGTGTAAAATGTATGTGTGTTTGAAAGTTCAGTGATCAAAAAAATTTTCGAGCAGTAAAGTTTTCGATTTAAAAATTTTCGAAACTTAAATAGAAAAAGATTTTCGGTCGTAGAAGTTTTTCGTGGTATTTATCGAAAATTATTTTTCGAACGTAAGAGTTTGCAAAGTAAATATCCTATCGAAAAATAGTTTGTCGAATAATTTGTTAATCGCGAAAACTTTTATCGAAAATTTTGTAGTCGAAAAATTAAGAGTGACCGAAAAATTTCGTTAAGTTTGACTCATAGTTTTTCGAGTGTGAATTATTCGATCGAAATATATTTTCGATAAATTCTTTTACTCGAAAATTTAGATGATCGAAAATCTTGAGATCGAAAACTTGTTTTACTATTACAAGTTTTTCGAGTCAAAATTAGATATTTATTTAGTGAAAACAGTATCCATCAAAAAAATACGCTTTATTACGCTCGAAAAAGATATTTATATATTAATCGAAAAATTAATTATCGAAAATAATATTTTTCGAGTCTTATATTTGAGTAAAAACACACGAGAATAATGTTTGTCATCGAAAAACTTCTCGGCTGCAAACTTGTTCGGAAAATATTTTTCGAGCCAAGTTTTTCGATCGAAAAACAGCCTTCAAGTTCAATGGAACAGTGAACATCCAGATTCAACCGAAATGTTCAAGTTAGATGCTGAAATTCTTGATAATCACTCGTTTCTTAGTTCTGAATATGAACACAAACATTAGATTATCCACGTTTTACAGCAAAATATATCGATTATGAAGAAAATCAAATCGTATTCAAAACTTGATCGTAAACGCAAATATCGATCGAAATCGAAAATCTGAATTAATACGAAGTTCTAGCGATTGAAATCAATACGTAAATCATTCCTAACATATAATCTATCACTTAATCAGCAAGATCATTAACAGAATTCGCAAATATTAAGCACATTGATCAAAATACATTTCACATAAGTTTTTCGATCGAAAAATCTGGAAAATTATTTTGATCTTAGAATCGCGAATTCAATCCAAAACGATCTGCTCTGATACCAATTGTTAGGTCCTATTATATCAACTAACGATTGATCTAAGCATGAATTCTAGATATTCGAATGAGAAATCTTATGAATTACCTTCGGTCGAATATCGGCTTTGAAGATCTTGAGAGAGAAGTGATAGAGAGTTTTTTGCTTGTCTTTCTCTCTCTTAGAATGTGAATTCAATGCTTGTGATTTGTCCGAAAATAACTTGTGTATTGATTTCGATAGTGTACATTGTATTTATACCTATTTACATGGTATATTAACTATTAAGTCCTACACTATCAAAACTATGAATTATGCCCCTAATTACAAGAATAACAAAATAACAAAGTACAATTCTAATATCTCTTCACCGAATATTATACCAACAAAATATTCAAATAATTATATCAATAAATTTGATTGTCATACCAACTAACTCATTTATTATAATATTACTTTTCATCTTATTTCTTATTATAATACCAACAAATGCCAATATTATACCAACTATTTTACATATTGGACTTGAAGTAGACTACATATCATTATACAAACAGACATGTTTATTATACCACCTTATACTGGTCAAATTTACCCATAAATATACCAACAATGTTGCGATTACACCAACAATTTAAGTTCTTATATCAACAAATATTGATCGATTGTTATACCAATAAAGGACCTAATTATAGTACATGTAGTTATCATACCAACACGATTTTTTTTAAAATAAAATGCGTTGTTCGAAAGTTCTCTGCTATACCAACAAAATTAAAAATTATACCAAGTTGTTCCAACAATTATACCAATACTTCTTATTACTATACCAACAAACTCAATTATAATTTTATCATTTTTCAAATAAATTCCTGACTCAACCAGCAAGAATCGTAATTAGACGTTTATGTTATTATACCAACAAAGACTGAACGATTGGTGTATGGTGATTATACTAAGAAAAGACCTAATTATACTAAAATTTGTCTTTATTATACCAACAAATAATTTTTTTAAAATTTTTTGCTATTCGAAGTTTTCTAATATACCAACAAAAGTAGAAATTATACCAACTTATTTCAACAATTGTACCATTACTTCTTATTATTGTACCAACAAATCCAATTATAATTTTATCATTTTTCCAACCAATTCTTAACTATTATACCAACGAGACTCGTTATTATACCAACAACTTTGTCCATTATACCAACAACAACGACTGATATTATACCAAGAAATGACCTAATTATACTAATACATGTCTTTATCATACCAAGAAATATTTTTTAAAAAATTTGCTCTATTCAACGTTTTCTAATATAAAAAAAAAAAGATTAGAAATTGTACCAACTTATTCCAACAATTATACCATTACTTCTGATTATTATTTTATCATTTTTCCAACCAATTCCTAACTATTATACCAACAAGACCCGTTATTATACCAATGGGGTGTTTGTTTTGGGGTGATCTTCCAAAACATCACGGTGATCCCCACATCACCTCCTCATCACTGTGCTTGTTTAGCGGAGGTGATGAGTCATCACCGTGATGGAGGATCACCTAGGTGATCAAAAGAGGGTGATATTCTAACTTTTGGATCACCCCTCAAAAAGCAGGGTGATCCTCTATCACCGTGATGGGGTGATGTCTCTAATTTTATTTTGGACAAAATTACCCCTTATATCTTATACCATTATTCATATTTTTAATTTCATAAATAACATATTTAAATCATAAAAAATATATTTACTTCTTAGAAAAAATAAAGAATTTATTGTTTATTTATGTATAATATACTTATAATTAAAACTTGTTTAAATATATATGTTTAAATATGAAAAAATAAAAGATATATATTGAAGAATTATATAAAATATTTATAATTAATGGTAAAAAACTTAATACTTAATATTGAACATTAATCATTGTCCCGTAAAATACACCTCAAAAGAACATATTAACTCGGTTTAGCTACATAATATACATAGGGTTAAATATGACATTTACGCAACACCACCCCACACATCACTGTGATAAACAAACAAAATATTTCAATATCACATTGATATGCAAAATGAAATATCACTCCAAACAAACACGATAATGGCATGTCACCTTGATCCACATCACGGTGATGTGAGTATCACCATAATGTTCGATCACCGCAAACAAACACCCCCCAAGAGGTTTGGATATTATACCAACAAAGACTGATATTATACCAAGAAAGTCAAATATTATACCAACATAGATATGTATCATAGATCATAATTTAAGTTCTCAAACACCAAATTAGAACGAATCATTCTATTAAAATGAGATTATATTGTACCAACAAAGCCTACAATCTTTTATAATACTATTCCGTGTAGTTCGAGTTCAATAGTTAGAATAATTTTGCATAATAACGGCGTTTATTGGTATAATAATTTATCTGAGTCGGCATAGTAATTGTTTTATCGTTAGAAACACTTGGTTAAAGTTGAAAACGTTGGATAAGCATGAGCATAAGCATAATATCATAGATATCATATTGTTATAATAACATTAAAGTTAAATTAAGCATCATATTGGTCACATGAGCAAAAAATGTAATAACATAAGGGTTGAAATAACATAAGAGTTGGAATGACATAAACCCCATATTTAACACTTGCACATAAGAGTTGGAATAAAACATTGTTACATGATATCGGACACTTACACATAAGAATTGGAATGACATATGGAACACATATTTAACACTTACACATAAGAGTTTGAACAAGATCTTGTCACAATACTAGACACTTGCGCATAAGTGTTGTTATAATACTTAGAATAAAAACAGAAAAATAATAATACTATGTGGTGTATTTCGAGTACAACAATTATTATAGACGGTATACTAACGACGTTTGTTTATATATATTTTATCTCAATCGGTATAATAACATATTATAAACATAATATTAAACTCAATAAATGTCGTTATTATACCAATTATACTAACTATTGAATTAGAAATACACCAAATAATATTATAATAGATTGTAGGATTTGTTGGTACAATAGAATATCGTTTTAATATAATCATTCGTTTTAATTTAGTGTTTGAAAATTTATATTATGATGTATAATACCTATCTATGTTGGTATAATGTTTTTTTTCTTGGTATAATATCGGTCTTTATAGGTATACAAGCCTGAGCACCTTGTATAACAACGGATCTTGTTGGTATAATAGTCAGGAATTGATTGGAAAAATGATAAAGTTATAATTGGATTTGTTGGTATAACAATCAGAAGTAATGGTATAATTGTTGGAATAAGATGGTATAGCTTCTAATTTTGTTGGTACATTAGAAAATGTTGAATAACGCGGATTTTTTAAAAAATATTTGTTGGTATGATAAAGACATGTATTAGTATAATTAGGTCATTTCTTGGTATAATATCAGTGTTTGTTGGTATAATAGACAAAGCTCTTGGTATAATAACGGATCTTGTTGGTATAATAGTAAAAAATTGGTTGGAAAATGATAAAATTATAATTGGATTTTTTGGCACAATAATCAGAAGTGATGGTATAATTGTTGGAATAAGTTGATATAAGTTCATTTTTGTTGGTATATTAGAAAAGGTCGAGTAGCGCAAAGATTTTTAAAAAATATTTGTTGGTGTGATAAAGACAAGTATTAGTACAATTAGGTCTTTTCTTGGTACAATAACCATAAGCCAATCGTTCAATCTTTGTTGGTTGAGTCAGGAATTGGTTTGGAAAATGATAAAATTATAACTGAGTTTGTTGGTATAATAATTAGAAGTATTTGTATAATTGTTGGAACAACTTGATATGAATTCTAATTTTCTTGGTACAGAAAACTTTTGAACCACCTAATTTTTTTAAAAAAAAAAACTTGTTGGTATGATAAATGTATTAGTATAATTAGTTCCTTTATTGGTATAGCAATCTATCAGTATTTATTGGTATTATAACATAAATTGATGGTATAATCACAACATTTGATGGTATATTTATTGGTAAATTTGATCAGTATGTGGTGATGTAATAAACAAGTCTGTTGTTATAATGATATGTAGTGTACTTCGACTACGATATCTAAAATAGTTGGTATAATATCGGATTTTGCTGGTATAATAGTCAAAAATTAGATGGAAATGTAACAATATAATAATGAGTTTGTTGGTATGATAATCTTCTTCGCTTTCCTTCAAATTTTTACTAATATCGCTAACTTGTCTTTCGCTATTCTCTACCTTTTCTGCCAAAGTTTTTGCTTTAGTTTCTGAATAGGCTAATGATTCCTTAAGAATAGCTATCTCTTCATGTTGTTTGTGTAAGGTGTAATTATTGTTAAATTTTCTTTTTAGTCCTGAGTAATCAGTATGTTGCATGGACAACTTGTGTATTTTTTGTTTTAGCTCAACAAAAAGCTTAGGGGATGGAGTATATACCTCAAGGTCGGAGGCAAAGGGATCAGTTCTGTCTGAGCCGGAGCCTAACGCTTCTTCATCTGAGTCTTAGTCCTTGCTCTTGACCATGAAGGCTTTTTCCTTCTTCTCCTCGTCAGACGTGTCCTCAAACTACTCCTCTTCTTCAACTACCAGAACAATTCATGCATCTTTGCGCTGGGAGAACTGAAGCTTCCTCTTATAGTACTCGGTGTCCTTCGATTCTTCTTCTTCTTATTTGTTTCTTTTTATTTTTCTTTTTATTCTTAATGTTAATGTCATTGAGAAAAGAAAAAATAAAAATAAAAATCATAAAGAGTGGGCAAAATTGACTTTTCAGTAAGGTTGGTCCGTAAGTATAGCAAATGTTTCCACTTGGTCCTTATAAGAAATAAAATTCTGACAGGAGAGTTATGTGATTGTTTTTTAGGCTAATAGTATTTATATGTAATTCTTCCATAAATTAATATATGAATCAAACTTACAGAGAAAATTGTAGAAGAAATTGTTGGAATATGTACAAAGGAATGATGGAGATTACTTCAGTGATTCAAATTTTAAATGTGATATTAACTAAACATTATACCATAGTAATCCTTGGAAGAGATTATTGTTGAATCAAATACGATACAATAAAATACGGTAGAAACGAGTGGCAGCCCAATCATAGCATAAAATATCAAAATCAAATCTTTTCTATTTCGAGTAACAAAACAAACTTCCGCTTATTCTACCGCAAACATAATTTTCTTACAATCTACTTGCCTATACTAAAGATAGACTATTAGCTACCCCACCCAGCAGAGTAGCCGACAAGGAAAACGTATGGGCTCTCTTCATGTAGGGAGTGATTATTATTCTACATTTCACTATACTTACTACCCAAATGGATGCCGAAATAAACTTGTATTTTAAAAGCTAATCAAGCTCGGTTCTTGATCTTTCTTTGAGCCTTCAAGTCTACTACAACTACAGTAATGTTATCTTTGCTTCCCTTTTGGAGCGCACGGTTCGATAAGTACTCGGAAGCCGATTGAGCTGCCGGGTCCACACCTTCACCCCTCTCAAGCAATGGGATCGAGCCATTGTTTTTATGCCAGAGGAGAATTCTCTTACGTGCAATGTCGCAAACTTCTTCGTTTGACATCACATCCCACAGACCATCGCTTGCTAGGATTATACAGTCGTCTTCTTTGGTTCGGGGAACGAACATTACTTCGGGATCCGGGATGATCCATGGCTTCAAGTACCTGTCGCCTGTACATACGGGCGATGCCAGGAAAAAAAAATAAAAATCAGTGTGGATCCTAATAATAATAATAGATCCCACATAATTTGTACCAATTTTAAACCGCATTTTCAAATGGGGACTTGCACCTACTCAGCTCGTTGAAAATGTATGAATTTTTAAAAACTTGGGATTTGCAAATGTATTAGCTTTTCGCATACAAGGAACGATGACTAAATAAAAATACGAGACTTCAATCAATAATGCATGATGATACTTCACATGATAATATTGAAGCTGCGAAGTACTACATACCAATGGACCTCGACATTGCGAGAACCCCAAAGACACGGTGACCATTCCACTGTATGACTTTGCCACCGGCTGCTTCGATTCGAGTATATTCGTCTTCTCTATTCGGCTGTAGAGTATGGTGGCACATAAACGAACAGAGACAGAGAAATAATAGAAGACAAAAAACAAAAAATATTTATTCTTATTTCTACCTTATGATCTACAGAAAGAGTCATGGGCTCTTTTCCACGACACAGGACGGCCCTCGAATCGCCACTGTTAGCCACTATTATGTGCGAAGAGCAAACTACGGCCACAACAGCAGTCGATCCAACGGTCTCAGGTGCCACAGGTTCCACAAGGGATTTTCCTCCGATCTCATCATCCACCCTCAGAAAACAGTTGGTGAAAGCTCTTCTCCACTGCTCTTCGCAGCTACGATCATCATTACCATCTATAATGCTCTCCAGCTCTTCGGTCAACGCAGCATGAAGACGTTCCCGGCAATAATTTGCAACCTGAAAACAAGAGAAATGTTCCAATATGAGTGCAAGGTGCAGCAATGTCTTTAGAAAGTCTAACGGTAAAGTACCTGAGAACCTCCATGGCCATCGTAAACTCCAAAGAAATGACCAGTTAAGCGGCTCAACGTTGAAGCAATCCCATCAATGAGACGATCGCCTGTCAACATTTGGATGGGGATTTGCATGAATCGAGGCACCGTTGCAACTGCATCTTCCATCTCTGCTCTCCTACCACAAACGGACGTGTACCCCCAAAGGGGTACGCAATCAACCTCGAAAATACTGCGAACGGGTCTCGAACACGACCCTTTGTTCGAATCTGCCTCAGCTTTGGGGGGTTGCGACCTTGTCCCAACAATGTTTTCTCCAATACTCACAGATAACGATAGGGAATCACTAAGATCTCCAAAGTTATTATTTCTTTTGGGAGTGAAATCGATGTCAGATGAGCTCTTTTCGAACTCCATAGATTGCAATCTCATTTCAGGATTTGGCTCAAAGTTTAACAGATCGTCGCCACATAGGCTACTCGTATCACTCACCACCGATAAAGAACATGAAGTATCTTGAAAGGGGTAGCCCTCTAGAGAGGAGGAGCCATCTTCTTCACTTCCGCGTAGAACCATGTCATTCGATAGCCAGTTGCTCTCGTCTTCGGAAGTGATAGCCACGGCTGCTGATGAGCCGCTTCGGTTTTCTTCGGGGTCCATGAACGCTGTTGAACTAACTTCACTATCAACCAAGCTACTACAGTCTTCGGTGAATTCACCATCTACAGAGTTGGGCAAGCTCTTAATCTCGGAATCAGAACAGAAATTTTCTTGATCGTCCACTAACTTGAAATTTACCATGTCCATAAAGCTTTCTTCGACGGCAAGATCATCAATGGCTGAATTTGGATTATTGAATGGAAATATGATTCCTGATACGTCTCCTTAAGTAACTATCTAAATACGAAAAAATTGACCATGACGCTTGCTCAGAGTTGAATGAACTGTCATTCTTGGACAGAGTACTCCCACCTTCAAAGCGAGAAATAAGCCATCTCCACTGCTGGAAAGATGTGAAGCACAACGAACAGAAGCTCTTGCAGATTCAACGAAGAGGGTGGTGTTTAAATAGGACGGGACCAAGTGATTAGATCCAAAAATAGAAGACGAACTTACATCCAATGAAGGAAACTAACTTGTGAAACCTCACTTCACAAGATAACTTTTATCTGAAAGAAGACTTCACCCATCAAACTCCGCCCCAAGTCCAGCAGACGTCCATAAAAGCTCAACGGCGTCACAGATCCTTCAGATTGAACCAATCAGCTGGAAAAGAAAAAAAAAAGATGGTACTAGAAAAATCTTGAATCAATACCAACAATCAAGAAAATAAGATATCTCCTATAAGAAAAAGGGAAAACAATAAAGAAGGGTTCATGTGAATAAAAGTTTCAATACTCACAAGAAAATCTTGAGATGAAAGACGACTTTTTCTTGGCTTACACAAAATACTTTCTTTTTAGTACCCTGGATCTGAGGCAACTCGGGTCAAAAACCATTCAAATCAAGGAGCTAGGCTATGCATCTCTCTCTCTCTCTCTCACTTGCCCGACAATTAATAATTAATACTCCAAGAGCTTACTCACCATCCGTAAATTAATAATGGTCTCGTGAATCTAACTTCGGAAGTTTGAGAAGTGTACACTGACCACTACCCAGAGTGTATTCTAACCTAATATTTAATGTGTTCGATAGATTAGAGTGAGCACTCACGCACCTTTCACTTTCTTGAACATGTATGCCGGAAACAAGAATTGATCTTTTACAACAAATACAATAAAATAAATGATAAGATAATTTTCTGTCGGGCTGACGAGTTGGACTTTTTAAAAATGGCCTTTTACCAAGATGATTTGTAAAAAATAGCCTCCATCGATCTTTTTAGTCGAGGTTTAAATTTTACGGACAGTTTTTTTACTTCAAGTCGGATTCTAAGCTACATGACGAGTTCTCAAATGTTATCTGATAACTTACTGTGCTGAGAACCCCACGGTGGGTTCAGTAAAGTTGATTATCTGCTATAAAATGGGGGTTAAGAACCCGTATATAGCATAGAATCTAGTTGGATCCTGCTAGAATAATGAGTTTTTTGTTATATTATGAGTGCTCACCTATATAACTCACAATCCATACGTTTGGAGGCTATTTTTGAAAAACTTACATTGGAGGATAATGTTGATGTTGAGTATTCAACTTTGACAATGTTGGGGCAACATTCTGGTCAACATTTGTTGACAGAGAATGTCGTTTTTTTCAGTTTTATCTTTCATACCCAAAACATGTTTAAACCGTGTCTAGGCTATTTTTAGTATTTTGCAGGAGTTAGATAAGAGCTGGAATGAATCAAATACGAGTGGAATAAGTATGGATAATATGGAGCTAAATTAGGAATGGATGCTTACTAAAGATAGGAAGATTTGAGCCGATATTTGTGGAGCGATTCAAGGAAGGTGATCAAATCTATTTTGGGAGTGGATACTTACTAAAAGATAGGGAGATTTGAGCACAAGATAAAGACCAAGTTCGTGGAGATATTCAAGGAAGGTGACCAAGTCTTTTGGGAAGTCGGTTAGAGTCGAAGATCTATATAAAGGGACTTCCCGTGACCATTCGGATTAACGCTTCCATAGAGAGAGAGCTTATTTGTGATTTTCGTGATGATGTGCTATTGAGAGATCTGTGAGCTTACTTTACACGAGAGTCTTTTCAAAAGTCTTAGAACTTTGTAGTTTTCAGGATTGTTTAGATCCGTAGTTTAGACTATCTTCGGGTAGTTGTTTTTGCCATCCATTGCTGTTAGTGGAATTTCGCCTTGAGGCACGCAGCAAGTTTATTTGAACTTGCTGCACAGAAAAATTCTCATCTCGTGTCTTTTAGTTTTCGTCACTAAAATTTATTTATTCCGCTGTGCGTATAAATGTTGGACTGAGTGTTGACCCAACATCTCACCCAACATTTAGTTACTGTTCAAATTTTTTTTACATCCATTTCAAGCGGGGCCGACTTCAAAGTGCTATCAGAGCCTACGCTTGACGTAACTAAGCGCAAAGATTCATCTACAATGGATGTTACGAGTTCAGATTACATCGGCAAAGTCCCTGTGTTAGACGGCTCTAACTATGCTTACTGGAAGGTTCGTGTTCGCCAATGCATCAAATCCAGAGATGTACGAGCGTGGGAGGCCGTTCTCCATGGATACTCTCCATCTCGATCTCCTCCAGACGCTGATGGAGAAGTCTTCGACAACCAGTCGAGGAATGGACGATACAGGAACGAAACGCAGCAGAGTTCAACGACAAAGCACTCAACGCCATCTTCTCGTCCGTGGATATCTTCATGTTCAAGATCATTCAGAATTGCACGACGGCAAAGAATGCGTGGGATCTTCTACAGAGGTACTGCGAAGGCGATGCGAGTGTGAGGGAAACCAAACTACGATACCTCCTCAATCAGTTTGAAAACCTCAGAATGAAGGAAGACGAGGACATTACCACATACTTCGGCAAGCTATTGACAATTTCGAGCGAATGTGCTAGTCTCGGAGATCCAATCGCTAACAAGGTACTAGTTTCTAAAGCTTTACGTACGCTAACTGAAAAGTTTAATGTGAAGGTAGCGGCCGTCGAGGAGGCACATAATCTTGGCACGATGGAAATCAACACCTTGATGAACATTATGAAGAACTACGAGACCAATCTCGAAGTTCAAAAGAGGGCATCTCGCGGCAAAAGCATTGCTCTAGTCAGTCAGCCATCCAAGGTTTCAGATGAGGTTGATCCTGACAATGAGGACGATATGGCTATGTTCGTGAAGAAATTTGCGAAGTTTATCAAGAAGACGAATGTTGAGCAAAATGTTGGCCCAACATTCAGAAAAGGCCAGAATGTCAAAGCTGAACCTTCTTCTGCTCCTCCATTCACCAAACGCAAACCTGATGGAAAGAAGAAGAACATCAACTATGAATCTGTGAGATGCTATGAATGTCAAGGATGGGGTCATTTCGCCAACGAATGTGCCAACACACTTCGCAAGCATGGGAAAGCGCTTTGGATTGATCTCTCCGATGATGAAGATGAGGAACCATGCCCAAAGGAGTCCAAGCAATCTTCAGTAACCATTCAGTCCTTTTCGGACAACGAAGAAGATAAAGATCATCAAATAGGCTTCACTGCGGTAACTAATGTTGAGCCAACATTTGACTCAACATCTGAAAAACAAATTATTTTTTATTATGATGACTCAAACTGTTTTGATGGGTATTTAAGTTCTGATGATGCAGAATTAGAAACTGAAGCTCTTGAAGAAATTCAGACAAATGATGCCTTCAATCTACTGTCGGCAAAATATGAAAAAGAGAAGGCGAAAAACTTGGAACTCAAAGCTATCATGAAAGTGCAGTCCGAGGTGAATGAGAAGAGTGAAAAGGTGATCGAAAGCCTACTTGAAGGGATGAACAAATTGGAAGCCCTACTGACTCGAAAAGATAAAGAAATCGACAAGCTTCAGAAACGAGTTGACGATGCGGACAAAACGTTCTCAAAAATGAACAAGGGTAAAGCTACCTTGATGAGGTATTATCTTTAGGTATTTTTGATAAGCAGGGTTTAGGATTTAAATCTCAGCCCACAACTGATTTTGTTATTCATGATAGACCTAAGATTGCCTTTGTTAAGGAAGGTGCCGAGCATGGAGATAATGAAAGTAGTAAAACTTTGGTGCTTAAGAAGAGTACAAAGCTTTCTGTCCATAAGTCTAAGGATAAACCATATCAATGTACTTATTGCATGCAGCCAGGTCATATTAAGCCATACTGCTGGAAATTGAAGAGGGAGATTTCTGCAAAGAAATCAATGTTGGCTGAAATGTCATCCAACATTTCGCTCAACATTGAGAAATCAGTGTTGAAAGGAGTGTTTGGAGTGAGTTCAGCTGGCGCTTCTTCAAGTTCTGGTGAAACAAAAGCTGCTGTGTCTATTAAGAAAGTTTGGGTGAAGAAATCTGTTCATAAATGCCATGTAGTTTATACCTCTTTGCGAGCTAACGTGACAGGTGCTTGGTACTTCGATAGCGGGTGTTCCCGACATATGACAGGTACCAAAGAATATCTATGTGATTACGTGACTTTAAAGAATGGATCTGTGACGTTCGGAGGAGGTGCTAAAGGACGAATTCTAGGTCGAGGCAGATTGAACGTGCCCGATTTTCCAAAGCTTAGCAATGTTCTTCATGTTGACGGTCTCGTGGCTAATCTGATCAGTATAAGTCAGCTTTGCGACGATAACCTTGAGGTAAGATTTAATAAGGAATGTTGTGAAGTTTTTAACAGCCATTCTGTTCGAGTAATGGCAGGTAAAAGATCGAGCGACAACTGTTATTTAGTCGGAGACAAATCCGGTGTAAGGACGTGTGCCAACTCTCAAAAGCCCAGGACGATGCGGTACTTTGGCATTTCAAATTGGGCCATGTCAACTACAGAACTTTGGAACAACTTATCAAGCACGATGCAATCAGAGGCATTCCGAAATTGAAGGAGTTTGGTAAGGTTGTATGTGAGTCATGTCTTAGGGGTAAGCAAGTGCATGTTAGTCATAATGTTGACCAACATTCTGCCCAACATTTTAAAACTGCTCACTGTTTTCAACTTATGCACATGGATTTGATGGGTCCAATGGAAGTAGACAGTATTGGTGGTAAGAAATATGCATATGTGCTCGTCGATGATTACTCTAGATATGCATGGATATTTTTTCTTCGCGAAAAATCTGAATCATTTGATTACTTCAAAATTTTTTGTGCTATTGTGAAGAATAATTTCAGTGCTACTATCTTTCGTATTAGGTCTGATCATGGTAGAGAATTTGAGAATCAATATTTTAATGAATTTTGTGATAAGAAAGGTATCATCCATGAGTTTTCATCTCCTAAGACGCCCCAACAAAATGGGGTGGCCGAAAGGAAGAATAGGACTTACAAGAAATGGCTCGTGTGATGTTACATTCTAGGAATATTTCTAAGCGTTTTTGGGCTGAAGCATTGCATACCGCATGTCATATTTCGAATCGTGTGTTCTTTAGACATGGTACTAAGAAAACATCTTATGAGCTGTTGAATGGGAGAAAGCCTACGGTTAAGTATTTTCATGTTTTTGGGTGCTACTGTTACATGTTGAATGATCGTGAGTACTTGAGCAAGTTTGATTCGAAAAGTGATAAGTGTATTTTCCTTGGGTACTCGTCTAATAGTCGCGCTTATCGAGTCTATAACTTGCGCTTGAAATCAGTCCAGGAGTCTGTGAATATTGTGTTTGATGATGCTACTGATCTTAGCAAAATGTCTCCACAAGTTGATATTTCAGACGTTATACAAGCTGTTGATGAAGCAGAGGAGAATGTTGTGGACGATGTTGAGCCAACATCTGACCCAACATCTGTGCCAGAACAGAACACTGAGGCTGGACCCAGCGAAATCCGTAGAGACCCTCCAGCTAAGATTCAAAAGGATCATCCCACAGACCTTATCATTGGAAATGTGAACGAAGAAAGGAAAACCAGAGACAAACCGCGCAAGGATTACAAGTCTATGGTAAGGAACGTATGCTTGAGTTCGGTATACGCTGAGGTACGTTTTATTTGTTTTGTTTCTGAGATAGAACCTAAGAATGCCCTTGAAGCTCTCAAGGATAATTTCTGGATAAATGCAATGCAAGAGGAACTCTTGCAGTTTGAGAAAAACCAAGTTTGGACTTTAGTACCACGGCCGAAAGACATTAATGTCATAGGCACGAAATGGATCTTTAAGAACAAATCAGATGAACTTGGTAAAGTTGTTAGGAACAAAGCACGTTTAGTAGCTCAGGGTTATACACAAGTCGAGGGCATAGATTTTGATGAGACTTTTGCTCCTGTGGCTAGGTTAGAATCTATTAGGTTGTTGCTAGCGATTGCATGTTGGCTTAACATTACATTACACCAAATGGATGTTAAGGGCGCATTCTTAAATGGGTACATTGATAAAGAAATATATGTCGAACAACCTAAGGGATTTGAGAATCCACATTTTCCTAACCATGTTTATAAGTTGCAGAAAGCTCTCTATGGATTGAAGCAAGCACCTCGAGCTTGGTATGGTAGGTTAGCTACATTTTTACTTGAATTTGGGTTCGTACGAGGTGAGGCAGACCGCACTCTTTTTGTAAAAAGGGTCGGTTCTGATATTTTGATAGCCCAAGTTTATGTTGATGATATTGTTTTTGGCTCAAGCTCACAATCAATGCTAGATCAGTTTGTACATGCCATGAACTCTACTTTTGAAATGAGCATGATTGGGGAACTAACTTTTTTCCTAGGCTTACAGATTAAGCAAAGCAGCGAAGGCATTTTTATGTTTCAGGAGAAGTACGCGAAGAACACAGTCAAGAAGTTCGGGTTGGACACGGCTAAGGTAATGAAAACTCCTATGGGATCTACGCAAAAGGTAAGTAAAGACAATGTTGGACAAAATGTTGACCCAACATTGTATCGATCTATGATAGGCAGTTTGTTGTACCTTTCCGCGAGTAGACCTGACATAATGTATAGCGTATGTGTGTGTGCTAGATATCAATCTGAGCCTAAGGTTTCCCATCTAAATGCCGTTAAACGTATTCTTCGTTATGTGAGTGGAACGTGTGGCCTAGGATTATGGTTCTCGAAAGATACTAATATGAATCTTGTAGGCTACAGCGATGCTGATTGGGCAGGTGACGAGGATGATCGCAAGAGCACAAGTGGCGGCTGTTTCTTCTTAGGTAACAATTTAGTAGCGTGGCATAGTAAGAAGCAAAATTGTGTGTCTTTATCTACTGCTGAGTCTGAGTATGTTGCGGCGGGTAATTGCTGTACGCAATTGATGTGGTTAAATAGCATGTTATGTGACTATGGGTTAGAGTGCAAGTCAGTCCTCATGTATTGTGATAACCTTAGTGCCATCAACATATCTAAGAACCCTATTCAGCATTCACGTACGAAGCATATAGATATAAGACATCATTTTCTGAGAGATATGGTAGAGAAAGAGTTAATTCACATTGAGCATATTGACACGAAGCATCAGTTAGCAGACATATTCACGAAAGCATTGGATTCTGAAAGGTTTTCGGACCTGAAGAAATCCATAGGTTTGCACATGTTAGTCTGAATGTTGGTCCAACATTTGGATCAACATAGCATATGTCAAATTTGATAGTTACTGTTCTGATATTTGATTTAGCTTTCTGCTCTGTTTTCCGGTGAAATGACTCGATCCTACTTGACTGTTTTCTGAAATGACTCAATCCCTTACGAATATGCCTGCTCATAAATAATTTTTTTTGGCTCTTGGTAATAAGTTCCCTAGGTACACGGCATTCGCGGTGACGATGTACTCTTTGTGACAAAAAGCCAATCCTTTACGCATATAAGCCTGCTCATAAGCCCTTAGCAAGATATAGGTATTTGGTAAAAAGTTTCCTTAGGTACACGGCATTCGCTGTGACGATGTACTCTATGCGACAAAAAGCTAAACCTTGATGCTTGGGGTATAAGGGCAGTGCACAATCAATAAAAAAGGAGAGTGAGCAGAAAATGAAAGAGAACAAGTTTGAGAGGGTCGAGCAGAAAAGTCTAGGACTATGGAGTTAGAATGTTGAGTCAAATGTTGGGTCAACATGTGTGACTGTCAGTTTGATCATGCTATATTTTTGTGCTTTTAATTATTTGCACATCTTATTTGGTCTGAATTTGGTAGAGTCCTATGTCTGGTTTAGATATCTCTCAGAATTGCATTAGAATTCCTTGAAGAACAGCTCGTTACGCGTGACTCAAATGATCCTCATTGTCGCCTAAATCGGTTAGTATTACTTGATCCTATATTGATTTGTGACTTGGTATTTTCTTTTCCTGAACCATAATTTGATAAGCTCCTACGTTTTGCACTTTCAATTTATGAGTTTACTATATTTAGGATCACACGTAATCAAGTCTTGAACTAGTACAAGCAAATCTTTACCAACGGCTATATCAACGTAAGCTTCCAACGGCTTTTTTTTTTAAATTTACTGAGTAAAATTTTTTTTTACCGTTGGAACAATATGTATATATGCCGTGGCTTAGCTTGATCAAACCTATCAATTCACAAACCTTACTTGGTCGATTCGAAGTATTCATTTTTTTTTTATCTTCCAAAACTTGCATCTCTGTTTTTCGAATTCTGTCCATCTTTTCAATCTTAATTTTCCTTATTTCACTGATAATATGTCGAACTCTTCTTCTCAATCGAATGTTGATCCAACATTCGTACCTAACATTGAGTCTCCAGTTCCATTAGAAGTCACATCAGGTTCGAGAGAAATCGTTATCTACACTGGACCTTTTCAACCGCTTCGATTCACACAGGCTGCTCCCCAGATCTCTGATACTCCAAGATTTCAGATGGCGGAACCAGCAGCTTCGAAGATTGGGAAAGAATCTTCTGGTTCATTGTGCGTTCAAAGTGAAGATGACGATGATGTACCTCTCAGAGCCCTGTTCCAGTCTCTCAGAGAAAGAAAAGGTCGAAGTGATGACGCCCCTCCGATGACCTCAAGAACGATCCAAGAAGAGGCGACTTCAACTCCAAACCAAGAAACTCAAACCCTGGCACCGCAAAAGAAACGAAGAAAACCTGCTGCTGAAACCAAGAATCCTGCTATCAAGAAACGTCGAAGCAACCGTATTCGACGCTCCCTGAATCCCACTTCCAATGCTGATGCCCCGATTGACTTGTCCAGTGACAAGAGTACCGACTCCACCACCTTAGACAGCCTCGATTCTGAAAGCTCCGATCAAGAATTCACCACTTTAGGGGGAGAAACTTCATCCTCTGTGCCGAGTCTCTCACCTCTCTGACGGTTCCAAGGAAGAAGAAGACAACGAGTCTACCTTGGCCGAGATTTTGGAGACTTTGAAGAAAAGATTAAGCAAGAAAGCTGGAAAGAGACCAATTGGAAGCGATACCAGGTCTTCCAAGCGAAGGCGTACTGAAGAATCATCGCAACCTCACACCAGCCAGGGTCCTCTTTCTACAGTCCAAACAAATGTTGGACAAGATGTTGGCCCAACATTTGATGATCCACTGCCCAACCGAAAGTTCTACCGCACAACCAATGAAGAACTTGGACTTCTCTGAGTCATAGACTCATACGGGTGGAGAGGGTTGTAGATGTGGCGAGCTTCAGGAAGTATGGCGTTATGCAATTCCTGGAGTCTCGACATCTCGGGCAAATGGTGAGGAATTTAGGGACGTACTGTGACTCAGTCGTCCGCGAGGTATACGCTAATCTTTTCTCAAATGTGGCTGATGTGAACTCTAGAATGTATGGGAAAGTTTTGTGAGGGGGAGGTTATATGATATTTCATCTCAAGCGATTAATCGCTTTTTGGGTACACCTGAGGTAGAAATGGGGTATGAGGTTGATAATGATGAGGTAGTACGATTCATTACGGCGGGTAGAGTGAGTGTTTGGTCGGGGAATTGTGCATGTAGTCTGTTGACATCATTGTACTCTGTGCTATTCAAGATTGGAGTGTGTAGTTGGTTGCCTACTCTAAACGAGACAAGGGTGACTGAGGGCATGGCTCGTTTGCTATATGCTCTTGGTCACAACTTGCCTCTGAACTGGGGAGAGTTGATTCTTAATCATATGTCGAACCAAGCGGAGAAAGTAGGGAAAGGAATTCTTCCATATCCCTCTATCATCTACGGAGTTTGGTTCAAGATAGGTTTCAACCAACAAGGAGAGACAATGTTGTCACCCAAAGGCTTCCCTATGCGATTCAACCAAGTCATCTCTCGGGTCCAGACAGACTGGTCGATCTTCCTCTGCAAATGCCAGAACTACTCAGGCCAAATGTTGATCAGGATGTTGGGTCAACATCTGCATTGGAGCTAGCTATTAAAGGCCTCAATGAGTCCATCGCAGCTTTGGTGGCTCAAAGGGATGAATTGCAAAGGCTTCTTTCTTCCCAAAAAGGGGGAGATAGGGCAGAGGAGGCAGAAGGAGCTAGCGTTACAGAAAAAACTGGACCAAGCGGACTTAAAGGAACTGTGGAGGCCAAACAGTCAGGGGGAGATCAAGAAGGAGAGCGAACTGAAGCTGAGGAAGGAGATGGAGCAGGTGGTGCTGAAGAAGAAATGACAGAGGAGGCAGAGGACTCAATTGAGAGTCTACAATTTTAGACTTCGGTCTAAAGTGTTTTACATGCGTATCCTTGTGTGCTTTTATTAATTTATGCCTTGCATGCTTGCCTGCCTATCTGTCTGCGTTTATGTGCTATGGATTAGTTCACCGTGTATTTGCAGATGTTTAATCATAAGATCTCTTATTGGCATGTACTAATTCTTGGCTATTCTTTTCATGTTTACACTAATCATATTTTGTGTTTTGTGGTTGAGTAGATTTTTGCCTTGAGGGGGAGTAGTAGATTTTGCCTTGAGGGGGAGTAGTAGATTTTGTCTTGAGGGGGAGTTTCAACAATTCTAACGCCTACTTTGGTTTTGGGAAGAAAGATAAAAAGGGGGAGATTGTTGATGTTGAGTATTCAACTTTGACAATGTTGGGGCAACATTCTGGTCAACATTTGTTGACAGAGAATGTCGCTTTTTTCAGTTTTATCTTTCATACCCAAAACATGTTTAAACCGTGTCTAGGCTATTTTTAGTATTTTGCAGGAGTTAGATAAGAGCTGGAATGAATCAAATACGAGTGGAATAAGTATGGATAATATGGAGCTAAATTAGGAATGGATGCTTACTAAAGATAGGAAGATTTGAGCCGATATTTGTGGAGCGATTCAAGGAAGGTGATCAAATCTATTTTGGGAGTGGATACTTACTAAAAGATAGGGAGATTTGAGCACAAGATAAAGACCAAGTTCGTGGAGATATTCAAGGAAGGTGACCAAGTCTTTTGGGAAGTCGGTTAGAGTCGAAGATCTATATAAAGGGACTTCCCGTGACCATTCGGATTAACGCTTCCATAGAGAGAGAGCTTATATGTGATTTTCGTGATGATGTGCTATTGAGAGATCTGTGAGCTTACTTTACACGAGAGTCTTTTCAAAAGTCTTAGGACTTTGTAGTTTTCAGGATTGTTTAGATCCGTAGTTTAGACTATCTTCGGGTAGTTGTTTTTGCCATCCATTGCTGTTAGTGGAATTTCGCGTTGAGGCACGCAGCAAGTTTATTTGAACTTGCTGCACAGAAAAATTCTCATCTCGTGTCTTTTAGTTTTCGTCACTAAAATTTATTTATTCCGCTGTGCGTATAAATGTTGGACTGAGTGTTGACCCAACATCTCACCCAACATTTAGTTACTGTTCAAATTTTTTTTACATCCATTTCAAGCGGGGCCGACTTCAGATAAGTTTCTATATTGTGGTATGGGGTGGTCTCGACCTGACACAGTTGTCAGCTCTATCCTCGGATCTTGTATCCAACACACCATATTTTTGTCGTTTTGAAAAATTGTCTACCTCAATGATGCATTTGAATCAATCGTTTGTTCGTGTCTAGACCCTCTTCGTCGTTAAATGCTTAAAGCATCGGAAACAATGTGTGAGTATGGCGAAAGTCATCGACGGTGACGCCCCACCGATGCTCAAGAATTTCTTAAATGAATAACTATGTGTAATATATAGGGTTAAAGGGCGAATACGAAATTATATATTTCTTTAGATATCTTTGGATTTGTTACCTTAGTTGATTGATATTCTCATAATTGCTTTGGATGTAACCAATTTCATGGACTTCGAATATAAGCTGAAAAAGTTTGATCGGGTTATGAGCCTACTAAAAATATCAAGGAAGAACCTAAACATGGTTAGACAAGTTGGACGGAGAATAGTTGACATTTGTTCATGATGTCGATGTGGTGTAACTGGCCATTAATATCTTAAATGCCCTTATATGGAATCGTTAGATTGTGTTCCTCCAAGAGCAATTTAAATTTACATTGGTGCATTCAATATTTTTGTGGTCGACTCGGTGTTTTAAATAGCGTAATGTAGTGTGGTACATAGCGCGAATAGCATAAATTTGCTCAAAAATGCGTTAAACTGCATGAAGTACAGCGTTTCCCTCAGAAGCATTCTATTTTGCGCAATTTAGCGCGATTTAGCATGATTTAGCGTAATTTAGCACAATTTGTGTATTTTAAGTTATATACATGCACAAACCTGAAAAAAAATTACTAAAAGATATTTGACATTTTTTATCGTGTACCGTTACATATATCTAGTATATGATATCATTTTAATTAAATACACATAAGAAAAAGTTTTATTTAAGTGGTCTCTTTACCGGTCTTTTTCTTCAGAGACATAGATGAAAGAGAGAATAAAACAAAACAAAAGTATATCTTAATTGCTTTTTTTTTTGTACAATAAAGTTCAATCCTTTTGTTGATTGCAATTGATCTATGAATTTCCAATATCACTTTTTCGCTTTACAAAAATATGTTTTTGTATGATGTCATTGAGCTTAATGTTAAAAATTAAACTAAATAGTACAACCAACTTCTTTAAATTCACAACTTATTGATATACATATTTATTATTTAAAATCTATATAAAGGGTTCTTATTTCATACAACGTTGACATCTGAATGTTATTTCTTAGAAATAATAACTAGTTTTATGATTGAAGACCATTTTAAATTGATTTATTTGCTTGCGTGGTTGTGTATTATAGTTTTTGGTATTATAAGTGATTTGCCCGAAATACACAGGCAATACGCTACGCTTTTTACGCTACGCAACATCGGAATTAAAACGCGATACACTACGCAATACTCTTTTTAAAACATTGGGTCGACTTGAGGAGTGTTCTATTGCGATGGATAACTCTAAATTGTTTATTCTTCTTATGTGGCGAGATGTCTCGAGATTGGACAAGACACTCTTGGAATCATGTCGTCATCGTTTGGTTTGCGTCATGGAGCCAAAGTTTTTACCAGTTGAGTAAATCAAAAAGCAAAAACATGTGGTAAACATTGCGATGCAATAAAAGAAATGAGATATCCTAAGAACGTTAACTTTTCTAAGTGATTTTTTTTTTCAAAAAACGTTTCGTCGGTTATCTCCTTGGTGCTTCGGATGTGTATCCGATACATCTCATGAAAAATATAGAGAACTGAAAAGTAACGTGAGTCATGATAGTTATAGGGTTATATCCCCAATCGAGGTTTACTCCCCTCCTTGGGTTTGTTCCTCAAGAGTTAATCAATCACTATAATGTCACCTTAGTTGATTACAAAACTGATTGATTTCGCCCAATACACAAACCGAAACAAGACAAACTCTAGACACCCCTAGGTTACCTCACACCGAGTTTCGTTTCAGGGAATCTCTAATCCTGACCGAAAACAGCTCGTTACCAAATGGCCTCCGGAACACAATCCTTCCCTTCACGTGCGTGTAAAAATCGACTTTGGCTCCTTCATGTACCGATCACGTCCAAAGACAGCACGTCCGAAAGACAAAATATATGGTGGAGGTAGGGAATCACACAATACTCTCGAATTCGCAAGTGAAAGCTCAACGGCAGAAGACTATCGCAAGTGAACGCTCAAAGTCTTAATCTCATTTTCTTCTACTCAATCTATATTGTGACTATTGTGCTATTAACATGATATGATTGACATATAAATTGCTTGATTAAATACATGGATTGTGTTATTTTGAATATTAATCTTGTGATTGAATTTCCATGTAAGTGTTGATTGAAATTGCATATATATATATGAGCAACACTTATAATACCGAGATATCGAACCAGAAAACGTACGCACTCATGTTAATCCATGTATTTTATTCCGTTGAAGATTATAATAAGTTTAATAACAAGTCATCGAATCGAGATCAACATCCGTTGTAGATTTTGTACGAATTTAATTAATGTATGATAACTATATTTTTAAAGATAATCGTAGAGTTATATTATACATGATATTGAATAACTGAACGCCAAGACCCTTGTGGTGTTAGCAGAATATCACTATACGTGAGATGAGCGGTATAGATTTCGATACCTCGTGGTAATATTTGGCAAATTGTTAATGAGATTTTGCAATAAGAGATTCAAAATTACTTAAAAAACTATTTATATTGTTGAATTTTTGTCTTAATTTACTTTATTACTATATATTGGTAGCACATAAAATAGAAAGGCTCTGGAGCGCAAATGTTTTACATATAAGGCTGATAATTGAAATGTTTAATATACTCTTATGTTACAAAAAAATTATTCTGCTTTAAAGCTACTAGAAAAAATTAACCGATTTTCTACTTTGAGGTTCACGCGGAATGCAAAAAATTTATTAATTTGATTTTTGTTTTATCACGACGTTAATGAAATTAATTATTTATTTTTCTCTAATTTTGTGCCTAGTTTTTGAATTAATATTTTATTATTTTTATTAAAAAAATAAATATTTTAATAAAATTATTTAATTTTATACATTGAGAATGCAGACGCAGAAGATATTGAATAATTGCAAATCATAAAAGTGATTTCTATTTGTACATCGTAAAAGTGAATTTTAACGACAAAAGAACTGTGAAAATACCCAATAAAGAAACCATGAGATTCTTTGATGAGAAACCAAGATTTCAATATAATGAATTGTCATCAAATTCATGATTTAAAGGAAATTTAATTATTTGGTCACTACCTGTAAAAATAAATTATGAAACCATCATATTTTTTAAGCATATAGATGGTGATTATGGGACCAACACATTCATTATGTGGATCTTTTAGATATTTCATGGTGCCGATTGATACATCAACTTGATGCACTTGTATGTTATTATAAGAGAACATCATAGCGTTTGTAAGATTACTTTCTCACTTGATTCGATTAAGATGGCATTTTCAATAGTACTCGATAAAGAAAATACTCCTCATTGATAATACTGGTGACATTTACTTGTGTTTAATTATTGTGCCATTGGAATTGACCTTGAGCATCATGTGTCACATATTAATACGCAAAACAATATTGTAGAATCACTTATTAAACAATTGCAATTAATTGCAAAACTATTAATAATAAAGTCGAAGTTTTCCTCATCTTCTGGGGATATGTTATATTACATGCCATGTCACTAATGCGTATCAAGCCAACAAGGTATTAATCTCTCCGTTAAAAATGGTTAATTGTCATCAATAAAATATTTTCTATATTAAAAGTTTTAGATGTGCAAAATATATTCCAATTGCTCCATCAGAGGGGACCTCAAATGAGGTGGAATTATACGTCCGATTTAAATCTCCATCAAGCAATTTCATTTTAGACCCTGTTATAGTTTCAAAATAGATTTCAGACCATGTATGTGATAAAATGATTTTTAAAGACCCATTTTGCTGAAAATTTAGGATAAAGGACCCAAACTTCGAACCGACCAAAATACCCTTACAAAATACTTTATAAGAAGAGGTATCGAAAGTCACTTTTCTGTTATCTTACGGTATTTTGTCATCACACACACACACACACACACACACACACATATATATATATATATATATATTTATATGTATGAAGTGTTACTATATGTCAATATTGCGTTCATGTATGGTTAATAAGTGGTATCAATATAATTGACTTTCGACGATTTAAATTTTCCGTATATTTCATATTCATTCGCATGAGCATCGCCCCTCCAACAAACCAAATTTGATGTGCCATCAACGGTTTTTTCTGATTTTAACGTCATCAAATGTAATATTTGGGATAAAAGGGTCACATGATAAAGGATAAAAAGAATGCTCTGGCCGCCATTTTGGGCTTTGCTCTGACCGAGGTCTTAACGCGAATAAGGAAAAATAATTGTGAATTGAATCATATTTCCGACCAAAAATTGCGGCTACTATGTATAAATTCGAGTGACCCATAGCTGAATATTACATTGCGCCACCGTGTTGGATTCGTCGCTCGTTGTTCGGGGCTAACGGAATTGAAAATGAAATCGACATAAATTTTTTACATAAATCATTGTTCATTAGAGTGATATGAATTTAAAAGCATTTGTCATCGCAAAATAAATAAGAGGTATTCCATGTGAAACATGGATACCTATATTTTTTTAAAAGGTACTAGAAATGATTTAAGTGGTATTAATTGTCATTTATTTGGTATAGTTTTGAGTTTGAGGATTTTGGCGAAATTCCTGAATTTGGCTGGGGTTTGGGCGGGATTTCGAAATTATTCGGAAAAAAGTGAACTAACACGCTTGTTGGGTAACACTTCTTGCATTCTATGTAACAATTCTTATTGTTTGTGTAACACTTCCTGGGTAAAATGCATGCGAACAATTCAAATTATTGACTAAATAATGTTAAATCAACTCAAATTTACCACGAGCCTTAAAAATCAACGAGAATTATTGACAAATATGAAGAGTCTTAAACAATTTCGAACTGAGTATCACTTTCGGCAATAAATATAACACATGTACACGCAAGAAAAACACTTCATTAATAACATTCTAAAAGTGGACTAGCATGGAAATATTACCTCATTACATACAAATAATACCACATGTCTGATTGTAAATAACAATATCAACTCAGTTTTTAATAATTATGTAACTTCTTGTATCGCATAATAGGTTCCCAGTACCACAACAATAATTCTATTAATTTCGTTCACATATGTGCCTTTTTCGGATGTATACGATTGTCATTCATGAAAATATAAGATTTGATGATGTCAAACCATCATATTTCTTTAAAGACACAATCTTCGCACGTTAATGTTATTAGTCGAATTTTGAAGTTATCAGTCATGTAAATATATGACCCTTTGTTTGCAAACATAGGTTACTATCTCTTTTGAATCATAATATATGTTATTCATAATTTCTAAAATTTGAGTATTTGGGGTTTGAGATTTATATGAGGTGTGGTAGGAATATTGATTTCGAGTTGATATTTGGCGGAACCTTAGAAATTATCTTAAAATACATAAAATGGTACTAGTAAGAGATTAAGTGTTACCAGTAAGTATTTAAGTGTTATTCGAAACGAATGATCTGTTACAAATTGCAGCTTACGTGCCAAGGTTTCTATAGGTTTGTTTTTCGGTTTAGCATTTAGGGTTTTGGGGTTAAGATTAAGGATTTACGACGCATGGTAATATGATGTACAACTTGTGATTTATAGGATGCAACAATAAATTTTTTTAGGGTTTCGGGTTTTGGGTTTAGGGTTCGGGGACTAGGGTTTAGGGTTCGGAGCTTATGATTTAGGAAATATGGTCTATAAAATGTTAATCATGATTAATGTTGAACTTTGAACAAGTTTGTGATGAAATTCGTAAAATTATGTTCATAGAGATAGATATAGTATATGTTTTGGAATGAAAAAGTATATGTTTACATGACTAATGACTTCAACATTATACTTTCTACATCAACATTCGCATATTGTGACTTGTAAAGGAATTTGGTAGTTTAGCTTCATCATATCATCTATTTCCATGAATGTCAATCTTATACATTCGAAAAAAAGTGCATTTATGAACAAAATTAATCGAATTAGTAATGTGGTACTGAGAAGATATTATGTAGTACGTATATCTACAATTGTCTTATAAATTGGGTTCATATTGTTATTTATTATCAGATGTGTGGTATTATTTGAAGGCAATATGGTATTTATTGTTCCTGTTAATATTCTCTGACAATCTATATACTTCTAGAACGTTCTTACTGAAACATTTCTTTTGATATGTATGTGTTATAATCAGTGCATAAAGAGTTATTACGCTCGAAAACATTTCAATTTTGGGGGAATCTAATTTTCGCATTATTCCATGATTAACATTAATAATTTCCTTACATCATTAAGACTTGTGATCAAATTATGTTGATTTCACGATTTTCGACCATGAAAGTTGAGGTTTCATCCCGAGATTTTCGAATTGGTTTGACGTATTATTTCATTATCAAATTTAAAAATTTTCGTCGATAATAAAGACCCATGAGAAATTGAGGTCGATTTAACTTTATTCGTTCACTACATTCGGAGATCCCAACGGTTTCATTGATTTTTGGGTGTCGTCGGTTGTTTTTTTTTATATATTTCACTTAGCCTCTTGCTTGTTATCCAAGAAATGTTACTCAGAATGCATTAACTTTTACACATAATAAATGAAGTGTTACCAATCGGCTTTATAATTGATAAACGTTTCAATCTTAGGTCTCATCGAAATTCTTCGTCATTCCATGAGTAACATTAATAATCTCCTTCGATTACAAAGACTCGTGATCAAATTGAGTCGAATCCACCTTATTTGGCCATTAAACTCGAGATTTCACCCGTTCTTTTCAACGAGAATTTCGAATTGTATTTAACGCAATATTCCACGATAAACTTCATATTTTTTTCGTTGAGTACATGAGAAATTTGACATCGATTTCACCTTATCCTGTCACTTGTGTCGGAGATTCGAGCGGTTTCAGTGTTTTTTGGGTGTTTCTGGTGGTTTCCGACATATCCCTCTTTGCTTTTACTTATGTACAACACATGTTATTTACTAGCGACGAGTCGTTATTTTTTTCAAATTATGTGTTCGTTTTGCGGCATCATTTGTTATAAACTACAAGGCATGTGGTATTTTTGTTGCATGACTGTTACCCAGAAAGCATGAAGTGTTACTTACCCGCTAAGCGTTCTTATTAGCAAACGACTCAATCTTATGTCCCATCAAAATTCTTCGTTATACCATTATTAACATCAATAATCCCCTTCGATTACTAAGACCCATGATCAAATTGAGTCGAATCCAACATATTCGGCCATTAAAATCGAGATTCACTCTTTCCAATTTGCTACATGACTTTTAGACAAAAATTCCTTACAAATCTTAGATCTTACGTTGATGTTGTAGTTTTTCTCAGTTGCTAAGTCTCATATACAAATGATTTCTCCTTATTCAATCTTTAACGTCAAGATTTGTTCTATCTTTGAATGAGATTTGAGTTTCGATCGTTTGGGAGAGATGATGACAAACATGTGTAATTTTCGCAACGAGGGATCAATGAGTCTTTTCACTGCAAATAGGTCCTTAACTATTAGGCAAATTTTAAATGGGTCCTTATATCTATTTAAAACTATTAAGGGCCTGAATTATAATGAAAATATGCTAATGGGATGGGGCCTGAAAACTAATTAGGCCTATAAATATTTGGAATCTCAAACTGCATATTTATTCACGTCTATATTTCGACATTATAAGGAGAAGAAATAGTTGAAAAGAAACATTAGTTAGAATGAATTATCGATAAATTATTATTATCCTTGAACAAAAGAATGTGGATTTGAAATTTAGAAATTATTTCATTTACAAAGGCAGGCTAATCAAGCTCAGTTAGTTTACTGACTCCAAAAGAGTGACTGAATCACATATATTAGTGTTAATCATCTTGTGAAAATCAATGTTCCTCCTGAACAAATAGTGATATCGATCCTAAGCCACAAATGAAGCGTGGTAAGCCTTGGATTCCAAATATAAAAATCCCTGATATCGAAAACAAAAAAATTAAAATTAAAATTCATCAACTCTAGAAGTGAAAACGTGCACAAATGATTTTGCGAATGAAACTTAAATACCTTAACATTCTGCCAAATTATGATAATGAAGATATCTCGATAAATTATACACAAATAGAATAGAAATCGATACAAAGTCAATAGTGACGATATATTCTCATTTAAAGTGTTACTAAAATGAATTGCATGAGAATGAGGATCATATCTGACAAAAAAAAATAAGGACCAAAATGAAAGATGAATCCAAAACAGAACTAAAATCGCTTCAGAAACTTTAAAGTTTCTGACATGTAGTCCGCATACCTGAAAATATAAATATGCGATATAAATGAGTTTTCATAAGTGAAAATGGTGAAATTGTGATGGCGAACTAAAATTTTAACAATTTATTGTATGACTTAAATTACGACCATTGATTTCTTTCCTCGCTCTTTCTTCTTTTTCTCTCGTTTAATCCCTAGCAAACTCACGCCGCAACCCCTCACCGGCTAGACTTGTACTTCGCAGCTCTAGTGATCCCACACTGCAACCCCTCCTTGCAGTGACTCTCCCACCGGCGGCCCCTCACCGACGGATCCCACACAATGACCTTCCCACCAACGAACCCTACTGGCGACCATCTTCCAACCCTTCCACTGCAACAACCTTCATCAGGGGAACTATGGAATAAGGTTCGATCTTGATCCTATTCCATTCCAAAAATGGAAAGTTCGACACAATTAAGCCTCCATCGTAACATGCTCTCCCCATTCTCGCTATAGTGGGGATGGGGGAGCAACGGACTGTGGTTTTATTGCTCTTTTTTAAGTTTTCTCTTCATTTTGGTAGTAATTTCGTTGTTGACCGTCGTTCGCTGTTGTCTCCATTGTGGGAGTTTCTTTTTTGGAGTTTTAGTGACCAAATATTTGAAGTTTTTTGGTTTAGAAATTAGGGATAATTAGACATACATTTATCTGTTGTATCACTCAATTACATGTATACCCCATCTGACTATATTATTTACACCTACACTCATTCAATATAATCATACATTACATTAAGACCCATTCATCCGATTTTGGTCTGTAATTTAATAATTCAGACATCAAAATTTACCGTTAGTGCCTATATTTCGTAAAATAAACATGTTTAAATGAATTTATATGAATTGCATTAATATTTAAGTGGCCGAAATGTATGTTTTAGAATATTTAATTAAACCAATATATCTGATATATCTGATATATCATGTGAATTTTTATTTTTTGTTTATACAAATCATCTTTTAGATCCCTTAAATATTTATTTATTATATATAAACCCGCTTAAACATGTTTATTTTACGAAATATAGCCACTAATAGTAAATTTAGATGCCCGAATTATTAAAATGCAGTCTAAAATAGGATGAAGGGGTCTTAGTGTAATATTTGATTAAACTGAAGGGATGTAAGTGTAATTACTATAGTTAGGGGGGATCTACGTGTAATTGAATGATACCACATGGAGTGTCTGTGGACTATTTATCCGGTTTGTCTGCTTTTATTATATGCCAAGCTATCGTTTCGAAAAAAAAATTAAAATTTTAGTCATATAACTTTCACAAATTACCTGCTAATTTGTCCATGTCCATTCATTATGTTAAGGAATAACTCAAATTTTAGAGGAAATCCGCATCATGACTTTTACTTGTTCCTGTCTAAAATTAGTCCACGGTATATTTACACCAACATACGGATTTGTAAACGACGAACATAACTGTAAACAAATGAAACGGTGGTTTATGAAATTCTTCCAAAGGGTAAAACATCGAAAGCAATGCAATGCATGCGTTGGCTTCAATTTAAAATAAAATATTAGTCTCGTTCATTCAGCCAATTTATTTTATCACCCACCATAACACGAGAAGACGCGCATCTAGCAAGCTAGTATTTCCTGTATGCGAGTTCAGTGACAACCTCTGCAATATTCTTCTCTCTTTGAATGCTTTCGACCCAATTTGCATTGATATGAACCCTTTCAATGCTCTGCCTCAAAGTCCTCGCTATGTAGGGCTTCATGCGGCTTGCGAAAAATTGCTCGACCTCTTCCACCTTATCTCTCGAAGCAAACTGAAAGGTAGGTTGTAAAATAAGTGCCAATAGGTAGGTAGATAAGGTAGGTAGGGTTTCCTATAAGAGCTTAGGAGAAGAGAGAACTAACAGGTGAAACAATGGCGCTGATGAAGCGAGTCACCAGGAATCCAGCACCATAGGCCTTGGAGATGTGGTCCCAATTTTCCTGTTCAACCCCAAGAATATCAATCTTAGAATAATAATCTAAGGGATGCCACATTTTTCAAGGACAGTGTATTTTTCACATGATATTTGCAATGCAAGGTTCTCTCATAACAAAACCCAAGTTACTAATTTTATGATCTTACCTTCAACCAGTTCCATGCTATCTCACGAGCTTCAGAACTTACAGAGAGTCCAAAGACAACATCTTGGTTCCTTACCTTCATTAAAGAAAATGTAAACAAACAGAGAAGGTATAAGCGGTAACTTGAGAAGGGACGAATTCAATAAGGTTTTGTAAATAAATATACGTCTTTAGTGAATCGAAGAAGATGCCATGTATGTACCTCAGAAGTTAACAAGAAGTTCAGAAATTCATATATAATCTCAGGATCCTTACACGAAGCTAGTGAGCCTGTGGAAAGAATGGAAAGCAAGCCATTAGTTGCTGTTGGAAGACACGTAATGGTTTTGGAGTAATAATAAGAAGTAATAAAGCAACTGAAAACTACCTAGAATTCTGGTTTTCTCTTGGCTGAGGTCAGTTTCCCTATAAATTTTGAGAAGAGAATCATAGCAAGATCTGTCTGATTTACAAGCGCTCTTCACTACAGCTACATATACTGCCTGCAAGGTTAAATAAGAAGAATAAAAAAAAATGTCCGCAGCATAATTTTGACAAATACAAAGATTGTTCATGCATTGATGAGATTGCCCCTCTAATCTAACCCTTCTCAAATCAGGTGGTAGAGCAGGTGTGCTTCTATCATCAAGAAACAAGCTGAAGCGCAGCTTAGCCTCTTGTAATGCCAGGTCGTGCCCAAAAGAAGCCAACGCTGTCAAGATCTCGCCTCTTAACATGGCATCGAGATGACTCTCACCTGGTTTAGGATCCCAACCAAGTCTCCTGAAGAAGAAGAAATTTAATTGAAAATTTTCATAAAATTAAATACATCGATAGGCCTCAAGCGAGGATGCAATCATCGCACATTCATGGTTCAACATGTGAAGCAAATTAAATCAGTTCAATAGTTTCGCAACGAGTCTATTCCAGTTTAAAGTGGAAGTAGAAAAGAAGATGAGCTGTTTTGCAGTCTGCTGATATGGGACGAGAGGAGGATAAGCAAAATATTAGTGATTTGGCAATGGTATCACAACTACATAGAAAGATGGAATGCAACCAATGAGAAATTATGAAAATAATACTCTGCAGAATTCTGGAACAGGTTTATGAAGAACAGTTTGAGATCATCCAGCAATTCAGGGGCAGCATCAGCCACGATTTTTGCTACTTTAAAAGACATCTGCAGAATCACGAAACAGAATTCATGAACGAAAGCAAATTAAGAGCAAAACCAGACTTGCAAAATGTTATTCAGCTAGAGCAAATTACACTGATCAAGTTAGAGAGGACTGTGTATTCAGGTTCCTCTCTGAAAGCACCCATCAATGAGAGCAACGAAGCTAGTGGCTGTTGGCATGCCATGGACAATGAGTAATAATCGTCCAATATTCCTGCTCAAACATTATAATCTGAATGTAAGTAATTATTCTGCACTTTGAACTACACAACTGACCGGAAATCATCACAATTACCATATCGGTCACTTGTTGATAAGCGTTTGCCTTCAATTGCATCCCGGAGTCTCGATGAGAGGTCCTCATCGTATTTCACACGAAAGAAACCAGTTTGGTCAACATTAATTTTAATCCAAGGTCGACTAGTCGATGCAGAAGCACCCAACAATTCTTTGATATCAACAATCTCACGATTCCCTTGCAGCAAGAAACTTTTGCGAGCATCATATGTCCCACAGCATAGAGTTATTGGAACGATCCATTGCCCTTCACCGCGTGCACCACTCAATAAAAATTGTGACTGTCAAGAAAAAATGCAAGACAAACAATAGTCAGATGTCAAAAAACCCAAGTTGCCATGAATGGACGGACGAAAGACTTCGATTGCCAAACAGAAATGATCAGGCTAAGAAGTAGCACATCACAGAACCTGCTCAAACTCCAGATTATGGTCTTTCTTGTTCACAGAGACAACAGGATAACCTTTCTGCTTTGTCCAAGAGTTCATAAGACTGTTCACAGGTTCACCAGATTCTTCCTGTAGAACGGACCACAAATCTTCTGTCTTTGCATTAGAATACGCATATCGTTTGATGTAGGAAGCGAGTGCCCTCTAACAGAAGCAAGAGAACTCTTATCAGCATGAGCTAAGATGAAAAACCATTATAGGAAACTTTAGAACTGTAACTGAAACAGAAAGATTCAGATAAGTTTCCAATTTTGTAATAGTTAGGATCCATAAGAACAGATTCACATGTGTCCGCAAGAGAATCGAACAACAAATAAACCTGAAAAGATTCTGCTCCAAGATAGCTCTGGAGCATCCGAATGACAGAAGCACCTTTCTTGTAGCTGATTGCATCAAAAATCTCATCAATTTCACTCGCATGATTCACATCGACCTGAAAAGAGACGACTAATTAACTTAAGTTCCAAGGTACCTAGTACAGAAAATTTAATAATGTTATCGTATGAGATGAGATAAAAGATTTAGTTCTTCAATATTCACGCCAGACCTCAATGGGATGAGATTCTGCAAGTCCATCGAGTCGAAGACCCTCAGTGCTTTCATCAAGAAACTGAGTCCAAATTTTCCAATCAGGGAACAAGCTATCAGCGGCCAAATAACTCACCTGCATAGAAAAAATGGTATGTTAATGAACATAAAAGGTGGCATGCAACACTATTTAAAAAAAAAAGGAAATAATACCCATGTAGCAAAACCCTCATTCAGCCACAAGTGTGTCCACCATTCCATTGTCACAAGATTACCAAACCACTGGTGTGCTAGCTCATGAGCTACAACAGTGGCAACCTAAACGGAACAAATGCATGCCAAATTAATACACCAAACATAAAATTTAAAAAAAAAATTAGAAAACAACCAAAGCCTGTGACATACTATCACTGTGAGAAATTTGATCTACTTCAGCATATTATTCATACCCGTTGCTTGTTGGCAGCTGCAGAATGCTTTTCATCAAAAAGCAAAGCAGTTTCCCGGTATGTGACTAGACCATAGTTCTCCATGGCCCCAGCAGCAAAATCAGGAATAGCAACCATGTCCAGTTTAGGTAGAGGATAAGGCACTTCAAAGTATCTGAATATTTTTAAGAACGTAAGTTGAGTTAACAACATTACAGGAGACAATGAGTGAATCCTGTCACTTGGATTCAATCCGACAAGAAAGAATCAAGAAGAAGCAATAACTGTTTCTGACCAGTACTTGAAGTTCAGACGCAATCACACATAAAACAAACGTCTTACTCTTTGTAAAGTCCGAGAGTTTTGACAGCAACATAAAGACCAAACTTTCCTTGACTGGCCTTACCAACCTGGCAGTATACCCTCACAGCAATGCCTGAGTAACATGTTATACGCTCAAATGAATGAGAAAAATGCAACTTCTTTGTATGTCATTATATAGCAATAGCACAAGGAAATGGAAAGTCATAAATATACCTTCAGGTGTGTGATCTTCGACATAATCAAACATGCCAACAACGATAGCCACCAAGTAAGTGGACATGATGGGCGATTCTTGATAGTACACTGTCTTAAGATTCCCATTCAACTTTTCTTCATCGACTGGCATGTTTGAGAGGGCTACCAGCTCGGATGGTACTTCTAAGGTGATCTTGAATGTGGCCTGAAACAAAGTTGATCTAACTTCCTTTTTGTCATCTAAAAATAACAGATATTTCACAACAGTAACTGCAACTGACTTTACCAATTATACCAAACTCTCATATACCACTAACAAATATATTCCCTAGACTATTAGACATTGGTATCGGAACATTTGGAATTTGTCGGCTACTTGGGCTTTTAACTACTTTTCTTCCTAAAGATTTGTAGATACACTATAGGTGCTACCCACGGAAAAAAGAAAAATATGACAAAGATGAAGTATGGTAATAATTGCACAGGGACTTTAATTAAATAACTTACCTTAAAAGCAGGTTCATCCCAACAAGGAAAACAACGTCTAGCATCAGCGGGCTCAAACTGGGTCACGGCCATATTTTTCTTTTCACCATTGTGCTCATAGGTGCTGAATTGAGGTCAAGATCCTCACAATATGTCAGTAATTGGAGTATAAAGTAAAAATAAAGTTTAGTAGAAGAAAGACATTATGGGTCGCATTCACCCAATAACAGAATAAGCTATCAGGTTTTACCTTCTATAGAATCCTTTCATTCTATCGTTTAGAATTCCTTCAAACTCCATGCTCAATAACCCAATGCCAATTGGCAAATTCTCCTCGAACTCAACAACCAATATCTCATCTGTGTCATACAATGCTACGTCCACAGAATCCCTGAACTGTTCAAGACTCAAAATAATTTGACAAAAGAATTACGGAAGACAGAAAAGAGTAAACAGATAACCAACAAAATATTTAGATTCAATCACATACGGAGTTACTGATGCAACAATTCATTTATAATCAATTCATTTTCATCCCAGTCAAGATTTCAAAAGTCCAAGTTTTCCTTCCCATCCCAGAAGAAAATGTCATAGAAAAGTTCCGAGCTGTCTACACCCTATATGCCTAAAGGAATTGCTTTGCAGCCGTTATAAATACATTACCTCCAGAAAGTGGAAAGAAACCTCAGTGTCCGATCCGATCTTTTCAGAAAGACAAAATCCAAGGAAAAAGACAAATCCAAGGAAAGGGCTATCATACCCTTTAGACCAAAAAGCACTTATCGGCATGGACACAACAAGTAATACATACAGGTTGGTTCATAACAATGGATATATGCACGGCACTCTTAAGCACACTCGTGAATAGAGGACAAGAAAAAAAATCTTAGTATCTGCGTAATCGTTTCCTAGAAAACGTGCAATTAGCCCCTTTGAAATCAGATCAATCAAAAGGAAAGTCAAACATGATAAGCGTATGTATACCTTATCATCGTGAGATTTAAATTTGACAGAGTTCGGACTGATAGTGAGATCAGCAGCGTTGAGAACTAAAAACTTGGTCTCCTCAACAAGGTCGACGGAGATACTAACGACGCCGGCGAATTTGCATCCAGCGAGTTCGGGTTTCAATTTGAGATCGTATCTCTTAGGGATTGCGGATCCAGGGAGACGAGGCTGGCCTCTGAATTGAGAATGCTTCTGACTTTGTTCCGCCATTGTACTCGGTGACCACAGAAGTTGTACCGTATCGACTGCCGTGATATTTTTGATAAAAAAAAATTGGTTATTTCTCTAATTGTGTTGTGTTGCGTGTCTTTAAATACAATACAGCTGCTTGGATGTGGTGTGTTGCCGATTTTTCGGGTTTTATAACGCTGTTAACAGAACTACTGAAAGAAGATCAAATTATAGGATATTTTGAGGTAACGGGACTAATTTTCAGTATTATATATGTATACAATATAGAGAGAGAATTGTTATAGTGCATACATACCGTGAACACCCATCGCGAGCACCGGAAACAAATCTCTCGATAATTGTGTCTTTTCTCCATCTCCGGCGTCACAATCATCTCCGTCGGCCCTCTCGACTCCGCCGGCTCGATGATTTCTAAGAAATTCATTATCCCGGAGTCTTGTTCACACATGGGTGATAGCTGGTGAATTTCTTAAAAATCATTGAGCCGGAAAGGGCGAAAGAGGTGTTGGCGGAGGCGAGAGGGGCGACGGAAGTTATTGTGACGCTAGAGATGGAGCACAATTATCGAAAGATTTGCTTTCGATGCTCACGATGGGTATTCAAAGTAGTATCGACCATAACAATTCTATATATGTGTATATTTACATAAATAAAAGAGGAGAGGTTTGCTATGTTGCATACCTACCGTGAGCACCATAAGCAAATCTCCATATAACCGTGTTTTTTCTCCATCTCCGGCGCCGCCATTACCCCCGCCTCCCCCCTCGGCTCCACCATCACTTCAGCTGCCACCTCCGGCGCGTTGGGCGCCGCCATCATCTCTGTCTCCCCCCTCGACTCCACCATCACTTCAGTCGCTACATCCGGCGCGTTGATTTCGAAGATGGATAAAAAGCACAGTTATATGAAGATTTGCTTATTGGTCTCATGGTGGATGCTCACGATAGGTAAAGTCAGTGATACTCTCATTAAATTAAGAAATTACTTCAATAAATATTTGAACGATTCCTATCCTAGCCAAGCCTTCTTTCTCCACAACTTGGAAATGTTCAGAAGTCTTTGACTACCATAAGCTTCATCCACCACGCCGTTGAACTCATACACCCATATCTTCCTCTTCCACAAAACCACTCGTCGCCGACGCTTTTCGAGATTATGTCCAATGAGGCCGACCTAATCGGCGGCTTCGTTTCGCCACAAAACCCTCAAATCGTGCAAAATTTGGTACTCCCAAGTCAACAGACGACTGGAAGATATATTACCTGCAAGACAACCGGGAATCTGTTCGACGACGTCATTTCAGGGAATTTAAGCTAACCTCGAATTTGAAAGATGTGTTTAGTGTGTGCTTGAGTGTTTATGTTCGTGTTAGGTGGAGATTTGTAGATTCTTTGCACTTAAGTTAAACGAGAACAATTTGGGCTTTAATCGTTGTGTGATGTCGGTGGAGCTCGCTGATTCTGAGGATGTGAATATTTATATGAGACACTGAGACTGATGTAATGTTGGGATTTGAGGAAGAAGTTGTTGGGGATCGGCTGAAGGATTTTCAGAATCCGTGTAGCCTGGGAATAATTTTTTTTTCCGGCAACCCCATTTCCCTAGGATCGGTGGGATGTTCACAAACAAAGATAATGTAACAAGTATAAATCGCAAAGAGATAAAGTTTCAGCCATGATACCGAGCGACGCAACGATGGCTAGCTTTTCTCCAATCCCGTCTCGAAGATCCGTGCGTGTTGCTATAGTGGTAATGGTAAGAGGCATCACATCGATCCCGCAGTGTGTCTGGTCGACGAAACTCACTCGGATGGCTAGGGAGAATCAAACCGAGAGAGAGATTGCTCCGAGCAAATTGTATTTTTCGAAATTATCTTCCAATAGCATATGGAGCTCGAAAATCTTCCCCTATAAATGTATTATTGTCCTCCCCTTATATAGGGTAAGTGCGGAGATATTTTCTCCCAAAACTGTTGAGATATTTATCTCCTAGTCGATTAGATTTTATCTCTCAATTTAAAAATCAAATCTTTTAAAAATTTGACTTACTTAATCTTTCCGAAAATAAAAAATATTATTTCAAAAATCATATCTTTATATAAAATACAATTTCGAAATATATAATATCAAATATTATTAATTTCGAACATTACATAAAGACAAATACCCAAATTTGCGCCTTTAAGTAAATCAGACACAATTCCAATTTATCCCCCTCAATATTTAAACTTATTATCAAATAATAAAATAAATATTCTACCGCTTATATAATTAATTTGGCCCAAGCCTAAAATTAATTTATTAATTTGGCAAAACCCAAATTAATTTATTATTTCCGGTCCAAACCGAAATGGACCGTAAGTTCGATCTCTCTCTTTTGATTGACACTACCTTGGTAATACTTTTTATGCCCGACCCTCTTGGTTCGTCTCAACCGACATTGGGAGGAATCCAAGGGTTCGGTAAGCGCCTAGCCAATCTTGCGGTACTAAACCAATCTCGGGTTGAGTACGAATTTAGAACTAATATTTAAATTCACGAACCGACTATAGATTATTGCATCTACGTATAAACCCTTCACTGATGTCCCAGTCGCTGAGAGTCTTGCCTTGTCAAACTCACTGAACACGACACAATGATGTAGTGTGACATGAGAAATTACCAAACTACCCCCCACGTTCAAACGTGAGTTAGTTTAATGCTTTGGCCAAAGACTTTGTAATTTCTCGTCCCTAGGAAATATACCTCGATTTATTCAAGGTTGTGAATCCTGCTCGGCTGTTCAAGTCGGCAATCGCACTCCGTTGGCAAGACAGAATTTCGTCGCCGACCCATGCACTTGGAAAATCGGGTCTAACAAACTAGTGACAAGTCAAGACACCGAAGCCAAGTCCGCGTTGACCCCTTCAGTCTAAGATTCACGCAACCCACTATATTCAGTCGATCGATCAATTGACTTTCCAAGCATGCGAACGATGAAGACTACGAGTCAAGTCCAAATACAAACAATCCCCTTATTCGTCTTGTTTCAATGTCACGAGCTCCTACTTCCCAAGTGACTGACTAACACAGTCACTTAGGAGACGTCGACAAACAAGTCGTAACTATCAATCCGGTCACCCTACAAGAGATATAGACTTGTGAACTAATTCAACACTAGAGGCTAATAGTCCATCGGTGTCCCCTCTCTTCCATAATGTTTGTGTTTTATTTACTTATCTTCTCATAGAATGTCTCATATAAGAAATGTACGAATAATAAATAACATGCCTCAACATCGAGTAAAATACAAAACTCAGTTTTATTTATCCGAATACAATATTGCGGAGCCGAATATTACATCGGTCGTAACCCTAATTCACCTCGAAATGGCATTTTGAGGGCACATTCCCAACAATCTCCCACGTGCATTCAATGACATGCACTATGATGCTTTAAGCTCCTCGAGGATACATCAAGCACTGCCTGTTGTCTGGGTCTGTCACGTTCTCCGCGAGCGCAACTTTTTGCACGGCTATATAGCCACTATCAACGAACCCACGTCCCTCGTCGTATTTTCTTTGTATACATTTAGAATTTTCTGTGACATCTAGTCTCCGTAGCTTGTGCGATTGCCTCGTAATTTCGGTCAAGCCCCAAATTAATTTATTGTTTTCGGTCCAAACGAACTCTAAGTCCGATCTCTCTTTTAAGCCCGACCCTCTTGGTTCGTCTCAACCGTCATTGGGAGAAATCAAAGGATTCGTTAAGCACCTAGCCAATCTTGCGGTACCAAAACGATCGCGAGTTGAGTATGAATTTAGGACTAATCGTTAAATTCACGAACCGACTATAGATTATCGCATCTACATATAAACCCTTCATTGATGTCCCAGTCAGTGAGAGTCATGCCTTTTCAAACTCACTGAACACGACACTATGATATATCGTGACAGGCAAAATTACCAATCTACCCTCCACGTTCAAACGTGAGTTAATTTAATGCTTTGGCCAAAGACTTTTTAATTTTTCGTCCCCAATATTTTCATAGGACATATACCTCGATTTACTCAAGGTCGTGAATCCAGCTTCGCGGTCAAGCCGACAATCACACTCTGTTGTGAAGACCGCATTTCGCCGTCGACCCATGCACTTGGCAAATCAGGTTTAGCAAACTATTGACAAGCCAAGACCCCGAAGCCAACTCCGCGTTGAACCATTCGGTCTAAGGTTCACGCAACCTACCACAGTCATTCGATCGATCAATTGAGTTTCCAAGCATGCGATCGATCAAGACTACGAGTCAGAGTCCAAATACAGACAATTCCCTGATTCGTCTTGTATCATTGTCACGAGCTCCCACTTCCGAAGTGAATGACTCACACAGTCACTTAAGACACGTCAACAAACAAGTCGTAACTATCGATCCGGTCACCCTACCGGTGATTTAGACTTGTGGATTAATTCAACACTGAAGGCTCATAGTCCATCGGTGTGCGGGTGTGCCCTCTCTTCCTAGCAGAATGGATGACTAAACTTCCACATTGTTTGAGTTTTATTTATTTATCTTCTTATAGAATGTGCCTCATATAAGAAATGTACGATAAATAAATAACATGTCTCAACATCAAATAAAATACAAAACTCGATTTTATTTATTCGAATACAATATTGTGGATCCGATTATTACATCGGTCATAACCCTAATTCATTTAGTCATCTAAATGACATTCCGAGGGCACCTTGCCAACATAAGTTAGTAAAGGAGGATGTTCGTAAAATGCTTGGTATTCTCAAGGTAAAAACTTTATCTGTTGTTAAGGTTGTGCAGTGGATGCAAGAATGGGTTAATTGCTTTCTTGACCTGTTTTGTTTGGGCGTTGATGCACCACTAAGGATTTTTACTGATTGTGAATGTCTTTGAAGATTTTATATGTTCCTAATGGTTACCTTATTCCTTTAGATTTCATCCCAAGGGGATGCACACGAGCTTAATTACGAGAAACCAATTGACCATTCCTACATTTGATACAACAATAATAACAGTTGATAATACCAAATCTTGATTTGTATACTTTGTTCTTGAAACTATTAACTTGCTCTTTTTTTTTCATCGCCTGCATTCAAATTCTATCTAATTCGATGAATGGCTTTGTCATGTTTTAGGTGCCATAAGCAATTTCATTCGATGCAGGAATATTGTAGTACTTAGAGACATCTTCTTGGTCCGAATCCAAAGAAGAAAATATCGCTCGCTTCTATCCGAGCACCACCTTGAAGTGGAACCTACAAAAGTCCAAAAGCGAAGGTATTTTGCAACCTTATTTTCTTTTTTCACAGCTAAAGAAAACTTCCTTATTATCTCTTGCAATGGCGGAAGTTATCAACGTGACGGAGTATCAAGCGGTTTATAAGGAGAAACTGCCAAAGGTGGTGCATAAGTATTATGCATCCGGTGCAGAAGATCAGTGGACTCTCGCGGAGAACATGAGCACGTTCGCGAGAATCTTGTAATGACGGAAATGAGACACATAGTAATAGTATTTTTGTTTTTTTAACAATTCTTTTCATAAAAAGGTTGATACTTTATATTCCTGCATCGTGCACAGATTTGGGCCTCGGTTTTCGATCGACGTGAGCATACCGACATGTGCATAAAATTGTATTAGCGTACAAGATCTCCATGCCCTTCATGACTGCTCCAAGAGCTATGCAAAGATTGGCTCACCCTGATGGTGATAATAATATCTGATGCTACGGAAATTTCCCACGGAAAGAATGTTCGGTGAATCATCCATCGAAATCTCTCAAAGAAAAATTGGTAAAGCTCGTCGGACTTCAGAGACCGAACATGAACAAAGGACAAGGCATGAAGGAAAAATGGCTCGACTCGGTGTCGGCCAACCAAGATCATGCCCGAAGCCGCAACAGCCGGGCAGCCTAAGCCGCACAAGCCCAGGTTGAAACCGCCAAAGCCCAAGAGGCCGAGGCCGAAGCAATTTGCCAGAGTTCGAGGCCCTCATGTCCGAGGCGCCCGAAGCACCCGAGGTCGAAACTCCCGGAGCACGAGGGGCCGAAGCGCCCAAAGCACACAAGGCCAAAGCCAAAGCACTCAAGACCGAATTCCGAAGATCCCTAGTCCGAAGCCCCCGAAGCACCAAAGGCCGAAGTGCCCGAAGCACCCAAGGCCGAAGCACGCAAGACCGAAGCCGAAGCACTCAAGGCCGAAGGATGAAGCGCCCGAAGCACCAAAGCCCGAAGCGCCTGAAGCACCAAAGGCCGAAGCGCCCAAAGCATCTGAAGCACACAATGCCAAAGCCAAAGCACTTAAGGCCGAAGGCCAAAGCCCCCTAGGCAGAATCGCCCGAAGCACCCTAGGCCAAAGCGGCCGAAGCACCCGAGGCTGAAACACTCAAGGCTGAAGGCCCCTAGGCCGAAGCCGAGGTGGCCGAGACCATCCCATTTAGCACATCTCAATGCAGCCAAGCGGCAGAGGTCGAGGCAGTCGAAGCCGAGGCCGAAGCACCCACGGCTAGGCCGAACTCCCGATCGGACAAGGTCGAGGTGGCCGAAGGCGAAACGTCCGAAGTTGAGGCGCTCGAAGCACCAATGTCGAGGCACTCAAAGCCGAGGCCGAGGCACTCACGGCCAAAACACATAAGGCCGAGGCCAAGGCAATTTCAGAGCCAAGTCGTTCTCCTTGAAATCACGACTTGGTCAAGGTTCGATATTCTCGGGAGTATTCAAACTCGAAGTCACGACTTAGTCAATGTCTGATATTCTCGGGAGTATTCAAACTCTAAGTCACGATTTGGTCAAGTTCCGATATTCAAGAGTATTAAAACTCAAAGTCACGACTTGGTCAAGGTCCGATATTCCCGGGAGCATTCAAACTCGAAAGGATAATGGAAGAGAAGATATTTCAGGGACCTCAACCGAATGATATTTTTTCAGAGGCCGATGAAAACAAAGGGCTCTAGTCCTCGTAGCCCAACAAAGTAGGTCGGCTCCTATAAATACCTTAGTTCATTCGTTATTCAAGGTATGTTCTTTACAACTCTCAATCTACACTCAAATCTCTCTCAGCACCGCTCCTTCCTCCTATATTCCCTTAAAACCTCGGAGAGAGAAAGACCATCCTGACTGAGGTAGGAGGGACAACGGCCTAACCCCCTCAATCCAAGTATTGCAGACATCGACCCCCGGAGGACCACAGACGTTTGCGGAAGACCGACGAAGGATACGGTGGAAAAAAGACGGAAGGGTGAACCGATTTTTTCTGGCGTCATCATTGACGCCGTATGTGGGAAATCTTTAGGCAAAATATTATGGGGAGCTCCAGATAAAATCCGAATCAACCTGGAGAATAAGCCCCAACGAAGAGGAGGTGACTCGTCTGTTGAAGAAAGCCATGGAAGTCGTGATCTATAAGGACAACCAGAATTCGTTGAGTTGAAGCAGACCAGGAAAGAGGTGAATACCATGAGATAAGAGCAAGAAAGGCAACAAGAAGAAGAGGAGGAGGAGGAGGAGGAGGAGGAGGAGGAGGAAGAAGAAGAAGAAGACAAAGAAGAAGACGAAGTAGAAGAAGAAGAAGAAGAATGGCAGCCGAGCCACAGATAGCCGAGGCAAAGTGGCCGAAAACGAGCACCAAAGGTCAAACAGCGAGTCGAACGTCCAAGGCCGAGTCGACTGAGGCTGAGAAAGCTTGTCGAGGGCAAGGAGGGCGAGCGGTTGAGGGCTACATGACCCTTCAGAAGCCAAGCACTATCCAAGGCAAGGTAGATCTACCCGAGGCCGAACACGTCCCGCCGAGGCCGAAGAGACCCAGCAGAGGAGTCCGACCCGCGGCCGAGACACACCAAGTTTCATCAAAGCATGCGTCCGAAGAACTCAAGACATCTAATCGAAGTATGCCAAAATCCAAGGCTAAATGCAAAACCAGGGTAGCGAAAGTCTAGAACCAACCATGATCGAGTGTCCGAACAAGACGAGCTTGAATTCGTCAAGCTAAGGACATCCATGCTGAGCAGGCCGACATAATGCCTAAGGAACATCTGGAACATAGTTGGAAGGAGCATTGCATGGATCTCCAAGAGAACACGACTTGACAGAGTGCTCAAAGAGCTTCAGAAGAACATGAGCTGATCGGATACCCAAAGGAATATTACTAACAAGTTGAGTGCAGGACAAATGGAAACTCAAGCCATGAAAACCTCAGGCATGACTCTAGAAAAACTTCGACCTGCTTGGGATACTCAAGAATTTATCCCTGGCAACCTCAGGCAGGACTCGGCAAAGCCCCAACCTGCTTGGGCAACCTAAGGCTTAAGCCCCAGCAACCCTACACGATTCAACTCATAGAGAAGTTTCTAGTTAGCAATTTTTCTTTAAAAAACTTCATTACTCTTGAATGCGGTTGCTAAAACTAATCAAACTATTTTTATTTCTGCGAGGATATGTGAATGTGTCAGAATTTGTCAAAAACTCATTTGAAGAAGGAAAGGGAGGCAAAAGCCCTCGAAAGAGGCCAAACCCCTCGCACGAGGCCAAAAGCCCTCAGGAGAGGCAAAAGCCCTAAACTTAGGCCAAAACCCTCGTAAGAGGCCAAAGCCCTCGAAAAAGGCCTAAGCCCTCCATGAAGAAGAGATAACCTTTGAAAAATGTAACGGAGGCAAAAACCCTCAGGAGAGGCAAAAGCCCTAAACTTAGTCAAAAGCCTTTGGAAGAGGCCAAAGCCATCGAAATAGGCCAAAGCCCTCCGAGAAGAAGAGAAGACCTTTGAAGAATGGAAGGGAGGCAAAAGCCCTCAAAAGAGGCAAAAGCCCTAAACTTAGGCCAAAGCCATCGAAAAAGGCCAAAGCCCACCGAGAAGAAGAGAAGACCTTTGAAGAATGGAAGGAAGGCAAAAGCCCCCGAAAAGGTCAAAGCCCTTAGGAGAGGCAAAAGCCCTAAACTTAGGTCAAAGCCCTCGAAAGAGGTCAAATCCCTACGAGAAGAAGAGCAGACCTTTGAAGAATGGAAGAGAGACAAAAGCCCTCGAAAGAGGCCAAGGCCCTCCGGGAAGAAGAAAAGACTCTTTGACAACAAAATAGGCCATCAGACGAGGTTAAGTACCCTCAAACATAACCAGGAAACTTTGCGCATGCAAGTAGAATGTAAATCCTCAAGGGGAGGTGACTCAAACCCAACGAAGATTCCTATAAAAAACCGAACATTCTACCTTCAATACGTCTAAAAATTCACTACAATCCTTTTAGACTATTTAAGGGCGGGCTATTGATGCTACGGGAATTTCTCACGGTAGAATGTTCGACATAATCATCCATCGGAATCTCTCAAAGACCAATTGGTAAAGCTCGTCGGACTTGAGACAGCAAAAATGAACAAAGGACAAGGCATGAAGGAAAAATGGCTCGACTCGGCGTCGGCTAATCGAGACAACGCCTGTAGCCGCAGAAATCGGGCTGTCGAGGCCGAAGCAGCCAAAGAGGCCAAAGGCCGAAGCCCAATTGGCCGAGCCCGAACCAGCCAAGGCTGAAGCTACTAAAGCCCAAGAGGCCGAGACCGAAGCAGTTTGTCAGAGTTTAAGGGCCCGAAGAACCCGAGGCCGGAGCGTCCGGAGCACCCGAGGCCAAAGAGTTCGAAGCACGCAAGGCCGAAGCCGAAGCCGAAGCACTCAAGGCCGAAGGTCGAAGCTCCCTGGGCCGAAGCGCCCAAAGCACCAATGGCCGAAGCACCCAAGGCCGAAGCACTCAAGGCCAAAGGTCGAAGCGTCCAAAGCACCGAATGCCGAAGCGCCCGAAGAACCCGAAGCCAAAGCACTCAAGGCTGAAGCCTGAAGCCCCCTATGACAAAGCGCCCGAAGCACCCAATGCCAAAGCGGCCAAAGCACCCACGTCCGAAGCACCCGAGGCTGAGCCGAAGCACTCAAGGGCGAAGGCCAAAGCCGAGGTGGCCGAGGCCATCCCATTGAGCACATCTCATCGTAGCCGAGCGACCAAGGTCGAAGGCCGAAGCACCCGCGGCTAAGCCGAGGATAAGGCCGAAGCCGAGCTGCCAAACGACCGAGGTGGAGGCCGCCGAAGCCGAGGCTAAGGACAAAACGTCTGAGTCAAGGCGCCAAAGCACCAAGGTCGAGCCACTCAAAGCCGAGGCGGAGGCACTCACGACCGAAGCACTTAAAGCTGAGGCCAAGGCAATTCCAGAGCCAAGTATTTCTCCTCGAAATCACGACTTGGTCAAGGTTCGATATTCTTGGGAGTATTCAAACTCGAAGTCACGACTTGGTCAACGTCCGATATTCTCGGGAGTATTAAAACTCGAAGTCACGACTTGGTCAAGGACCGATATTCTCCGAAGTATTAAAACTCGAAGTCACGACTTGGTCAAGGTCCGATATTCCTGGGAGCATTCAACCTCGAAAGGCCAATGGAAGAGAAGATATTTCAGGGACCTCAACCGAATGAGATATTTTCGGAGGCCGATTCAAACAATGGGCTCTAGTCCTCGTGGCCCAACAAAGTAGGTCCGCTCCTCCTATAAATTCCTTAGTTTATTCGTTATTCCACGTATGTTCTGTACAATGCTCAATCTACACTCAAATCTCTCGCATCACTCCTCTTTCCTCCTATATTCCCCTAAAACCTCGGAGAGAGAAAGACCCTCCTGACTGAGGCAGGAGGGAAAACGACCTAACCCCCCTCAATCAAAGTATTGCACACATCGACTCCTTGAGGACCACGGACGTTCACGTGAGGCCGACGAAGGATACGACATAAAGGCGACAGAAGGGTGATCGGATTTTTTCTGGCATCATCATTGGCACCGTATGTGGAAAATCATTAGACAAAATATCATAGTGAGCACCAGATCAAATCCGAATCAACTCGGAGAATTAGGCCGCAACGAAGAGGATGTGACTCGTCTGTTGAAGAATGCCATAGAACCCGTGATCTTAGGAAGACCAGAATTCGCTGAGGTGAAGCAGACAAGGAAATATGTGAATACCATGAGAGAAGAGCGAACAAGGCAACAAGAAGAAGCAACACGAGAAGAACAAGGAAGACGAGAGGAGGAGGAGGAGGAGGAAATCACCAAGGAAGTCATTACCCAGGAAGTCATGAGGGAATTATTCACCGAAAAGGTTATTACCCATGAAGTCATGTGAGAACTCTCGTCTACAAAGTCATTACCTAGAAGTCATGAGTGAAATCGTCACCCATGAAGTCCTTCTCCGAGATGTCATTACCCCGAAAGTTATGATGGAAGTCACCATCCAGGAAGTCATTAACTAGAAAGTCCTTACCTAGAAAACATTTACTCGAGGATTAGCTATCAAGGCCGAGCCACATATGGCCGAGGCAAACTGACCGAAGCCTAGTACCCAAGGTCAAATAGTGACTCGTCCGAGGATGAGCCGACCGAGGCTGAGCAAGCCTGTCGAGGCCAAGGAGGGCGAGCAGCCGAGGGCTACACGACCCTGCAAGCCAAACACCTACCGAAGGCAAGGTAGATCTAGCCGAGGCCGAGGAGACCCAGCAGAGAAGTCCGACCCGCGGTCGAGACACAACAAGTTTCATCAAAGCATGCATCCTAAGAACTCAAGACATCAAATCCAAGTATGCCAAAATCCAAGGCTAAATGCAAAACCAAGATAGCAAAAGTCTAGAACCAACCATGATCGAGTGTTCGAACAAGACGAGCTCGAATTCTTCAAGCTAAGGACATCCATGTTGAACAGGCCGACATAATGCCTAAGGAACATCTGGAACATAGTTGGAAGGAGCGTCGCATGGATCTCCAAGAGAACACAACTTGACAGAGTGCTCAAAGAGCTTCAGAAAAACATGAGCTGATCGGATACCCAAAGGAATATTACTAACAAATTGAGTGCAGGACAAATGGAAACTCAAGACATGAAAACCTCAGGCACGACTCTAGAAAAACTTCGATCTGCTTGGGACACTCAAGAATTTATTCATAGCAACCTGAGGCAGGACTCGGCAAAAAAACCCAACCCGCTCGGGCAACCCAAGGCTTAAGCCCCTCCAACCCTACACGATTCAACTCATAGGGAAGTTTCTAATTAACAATTTTTCTTTGAAAAACTTCATTCCTCTTGATGCGTTTGCTAAAATTAATCAAAGTATTTTTATTTCTGCGAGGATATGTGAATATCACGGGAACAACAACTTGCCAGAATTTGTCAAAAAACTCATTTGAAGAAGGAAAGGGAGGCAAAAGCCCTCGAAAGATGTCAAAGCCTCGCAAGAGGCCAAAACCCTCGCAAGAGGCAAAAGCCCTCAGGAGAGGCAAAAGCCCTAAACTTAGGCCAATGCCCTCGCAAGAGGCCAAAGCCCTCCAAGAAGAAGAGAAGACCTTTGAAGAATGGAAGGGACACAAAAGCCCTTGAACGAGGCCAAAGCCCTCAGGAGAGGCGAAAGCCCTAAAATTAGGTCAAAGCCCTCGGAAGAGGCCAAAGCCCTCCGAGAAGAAGAGAACACCTTTGAAGAATGAAAGGAAGACAAAAGCCCTCGAAAGAGGCCAAAGCCCTCCGAGAAGAAGAGCAGGCCTTTGAAAATGAAAGGGAGACAAAAGCCTTCGAATGAGGCCTAGGCCCTCCGGGAAGAAGAAAAGACTCTTTGGCAACAGAATACCACCAGACGAGGTTAAGCACCCTCAAACATAACCAGGAAACTTTGAGCGTGTAAGTGGAATGTAAATCCTCAAGGGGAGGTGACTCAAACCCAACGAAGATTCCTATAAAACCGAACATTCTACCTTCAATACGTCTAAAAATTCACTACACTCCTTTTAAACTATTTAAGGAGGGTTAGATGCTACGAGAATTTCCCACGATAGAATGTTTGACAGAATCATCCATCGGAATCTCGAAGACCAATTGGTAAAGCTCGTCGGACTTCAGACATCGAATGTGAACAAAGGACAAGACATGAAGGAAAATGGATCGACTCTGCATCGGTCAATCGAGACCATGCCTGAAGCTGCAGCAGTCGGGCTGCCGAAGCCGAATCGGCCAAAGGCCGAAGCCCAATTGGCCGACGAACCAGCCGAGGCTGAAGCCACTGAAGCCCAAGAGGTTGAGGCCGAAGTAGTTTGCCAGAGTCCGAGGCGCCCGAAGCACCAAAGGCCAAAGTGCTCGAAGCACCCAAGGCCAAAACACCAAGGCCGAAGCAGTCGAGGCCAAAGCATGCAAGGCCGAAGCCGAAGCAATCAAGGCTGAAGGCCGAAGCGCCCGAAGCACCCAAGGTCAAAGCGGCAAAAGCACCCAAGGCCAAAGCGCCCGAAGCACCCGAGGCCGAGCCGAAGCACTCAAGGGCGAAGGCCGAAGCTGAGTTAGCCGAGCGGCCAAGGCCATCCCATTGAGCACATCCCGACGCAGCCGAGCGACCGAGGTCGAAGGTCTAAAAACCCGCAGCTAAGCCGAGGCTGAGGCCGAAGTAGACCTGCCGATTGGCCGAGGCGGAGGCGGCCAAAGCCAGGCCGAAGGCAAAACTGTTAGGGATATGCCCTCGAATGCTATACGAGGATTGGATATGTATAGGGCATTAGCTTATTTATCATTCGATTGTCAATGTAATCAAACATTGTTTTGCGTATTAATAAAGACATTATTCGTTTATTGGTTATATGAGTTCTTTACTTAGCATCGGGTAAAACAATAAATGAATAAATCCAAATGTGTCGAGTTGAGTCACTGTTCTCGATGGGTACGAGAGAGGAAGGCACCAGTGGACTCTTAACCTCGAACATAAAATGTCCATAAGCCTTAGGTTTCAGTTGGGTGCTGGAAAACCAATCATGGCTTATTTGTAGATGACTTATCGTGTGCCGATATACCGCTTGGAAGCAGAAGTCATGACTTGTGATACGAGTCGAATCAAGGGATTGAATCGTTTCATGGACACTGACTCGCAGGTCGTACGATCAAACATGACTTATTACTCAAGGAGTGTCAATGATCGACGACAAAACTATAGTAGTCTGCTTGAACCTTAGACCGAAAGGGACTTTGACGGAGTTGACTTTGAAGTCTTGACTATCACTGGTTTCGCTAGATCCGATTTGCTATTGCATGGGTCAGCGGGACAGATGCGGTCTTGATGGATATTTGTGATTGCCGGGCTTAGACCGCCGAGTACGGATTCACAGTCTCGCAAGTAATCGAGACAAGTGTCCTATGAGAATGACGACGGGAAATTACAAAATCCTTGGCCAAGGTATTAAACTAACTCATGTTAGACATGGAGGGTAGTTTGGTAATTTGCCTCGTGTCATTTTATCATAGTATCGAGTTTAGTGAGTTTGACAAATACCATGGCTCTCACTCGATTGGGACACAGCTGAAGGGTTTGTACGTAGTACTATAATGTATAGTTAGGTTCTAGAATAAGACTAGTTCGAAATTCGTGCTCAAGTCGGGATCTGTCCGGTACTGCGGGATTGGCTAGGCACCTACCGGACTCTTGGATTCCTCCCTTGCCGATTGAGTCGAACCTAGAGAGTCGGGCTTCAAAAGGATCATCAATGTGTACCGAGAAGGAGAGATTGTGTTTTGAGCCTTAACGGGCCTCGGGTCGTTATGCCACGCCTTATTGGGCCTCGGGGTCATTAAGTGGACCGAAGTCGGACTTCATATGAAACTAACTTTAAGACTTAGGCTTGGCTAAGTGCTTAAAAAGACTTGAGGGAAGAATTGGAATTCAACCCTAAACCGAAAAATTCGAAAAATGCCTTAAAGGGTATTTTCGTAATTTACAAATATGGTAATAAAAATATTTGGAATATTATTTATTAAAACTAAAATTCGAATTTATATTTTATATAAATTTCGAAATTTATTTACCATATTTGAAGATATTTTAATATCTTAGTTAGTTTTCTATTTATAGTATGTTCCTTTGATAGAATTTTGAATTCAATTAGGAGAGATATTTTGGCAAGAATATCTCTCATATTTAGGAACAATATTTCGAGATTTTAGCCTTGTTTAGGGCTGAAAATTTCGTCCTCCCCTACTATAAATAAGGGTGAGACCCTCGTCACGGGAAGAGAATCGACGCGAAATTTCTCGACCCGAGAATCGAAACACGAACACACAAACGCAAACCACTCTCCCGAGCGACGGATCAATTCTCTCTAGCCATCTTCGGAGAATCGAAACCGTGGTACACTGCGAGGTCGGCGTGACGATCTAGACGATACCCAACACGACCGCGGCCGACGACGCAATCGACGAGGAGTTGCCACTCGCTTCAAAGGTAATCTCTCACGGGTATGACCCGCCCTATTACGTGTCAACGTGATTAGAGTTTTCGATCCGAGCTGCGAAGGAACCCGGAAAAAATTTTATTCTGCACCGTATCCCGGGGCGTTGCGTCTCGGGTACAAACCGGGTACCTTTCCCGACAAAAACATCCGAAGTCGGGAACCCGAAACGCCAAGGTCGAGGCACTCACGCCCGAAGCACTCAACGCCGAGGCCAAGGCAATCCCAGAGCCAAGTCTTTCTCCTCGAAATCATGACTTGGTCAAGATCCGATATTCTCGGGAGTTTTCAAACTCGAAGTCACAACTTGGTCAAGGTCCGATATTCTCGGGAGTATTCAAACTCGAAGTCACGACTTAGTCAACGTCCGATATTCTCAGTAGTATTAAGATTCGAAGTCACAACTTGGTCAAGGTCTTATATTCTCGGAGGATTCAAACTTGAAGAGAAGATATTCCAGGGACCTCAACCGAATGAGATATTTTCGAAGGCCGATTCAAACAAAGGGCTCTAGTCCTCGTGGCCCAACAAAGTAGGTCGACTCCTCCTATAAATATCTTATTTCATTCGTTATTCAAATTATGTTCTTTACAACTCAATCTACACTCAAATCTCTCCCACCACCCCCCTTTCCTCCTTTATTTCCCTAAAATCTCGGAGAGAGGAAGACCCTCCTGACTGAGGCAGGAGGGACAACAGCCTAACCCCCCTCAATCCAGGTATTGCAGACATCGACCCCCGGAGAACCACATACGTTTGCGGAAGACCGACGAAGGATACGGCGAAAAGGCGACGGAAGGGTGAACGGATTTTTCTGGCATCATCAATATCTTTTAATAGTGTTGCCGTTTCGACAAATTCATGGTTTGATGGTCAAGACTGGCCTACTAGTCGGAGAATTCTGACGAAGCCGTATTTATAAACTTTTAATAATGTTGCCGTAGAATGTGATTCCTGGGATAGTTTTAAAGTTTGAGTGGGACTCGTTACTAAATGTGAAGAATGCCTAATGCATTTTTATAGAGTTTGAGGGAGAATTCGAGAGGCACACATGGTGTTTGATGAATTCGGTGAAGGAAGAGACGTGGTGTGATGGAACACATTGATGGTTATCTTAGCGTAAAAAATATACGATTTGGTGGTTAATTTGTTCAAGGAAATTTATAGAGAAGGTTTTGCTGCCATCGTGGTCACCATTATCATGTTTTCTCACCTTTGGGGAACATGAGAAATCATCCCTTAAGAAAACATGTACATATCCCCTCCATCAAGATCGCTATTGATCTATATTCCTTCACTCGGATGAAATCTTCTGTCACATTTTGTATGTCTCATTCCGTGTCCCATTTTATAGGAAAACAAATTATTCTTATGAATATCGAAAAATATAAGATATCGATATCAATTTGATCATCATGAAACAACGAATAAATTAGATGTTTTTATTATATAAATCACATATAATAATATAATTTTATAATTTGGTGTAAAGTGGAGTTAAAAAGAACTAAAATATAAAAAGATAATTTATGAACCACATAATTTAAAATTTAACGGTGATGATAGAGTGGGACACACGGAACGTGACATACAAAATGGGACCGACGATTTCATATGTTCCTTCACCATGCTAAAAATCAAACGATCCATTTCCTCATGAATCGGCCAACTCGATTCTCTGTTCCATGTTGGTGAAGCTTCAATTCTGTCAAAAAATTCCGACTTATTCCTCGCTCAACTAACGTTGCTGGTGGATATGTTTTACTTCATACCTTTTGTGCGTACACATTCCCATCAACTTTATATGATTCATTTTCCGCACAACATGCGGCTACCACATGCTAGTATGATTAAATGTAAGATTAATCATGAAACTTACGCTGATTGTATTTTTATTATTTTTCAGTTCTTACCTAATAATTTTCTTTTATCTCCCACTAGGAGCTTTTGTTCTCTTTTATTTTTTTTGTCTTTGGTAATTCTCTTTTGAAGTACTCCGTGGTTTCTGGTTAAGTGATTTTCATCCTTATTTAAGATGTGAATTTTCTTTGTTGGTTTCGTTATGTCGGTGTCTGTTCGGCGAAGCTTTCCGGCGAATCTCACTGACTCGGGACACTCTTGCACTTCTAAAGACATAGGCATGGTAGTTACTACACTATATGAATGCATGGATCAGTTTGGAATAAGTTTTCAATTATGTGGATCTCGGCAACAGATCTCGCCATCTCATCTTGTCTAGTCATTGCCCTCTCAGCACCATGTCGCCCTTTCACGTCTACGTGTCACAGACACATCAAGCTCGCAACGTCAGTCTCATCGCCACATCACGTGCCACGTGCGTGACACGTAATTGCCGCGCCTTGCCACCTATCTGACATGTCACCACAGTTAAGACGTCATCATCGATGCCACATCACCGGAACATAAATTTAAGGTCGGGTTTGGGCTTGGGCTTACGCTGCGCGCGTGGGCTCGGACCCATGGGCCTTTGAGCCCACCTCCTTCAGGCTCAACCCTTGTTTAAGAAATAATAATGGGTAGTCAAATTATATAAAGAGGAAAAACTTGTGTCTAAGCAATGTGAGACACCAAGTTCCCTCTTTCTATATTTAACTCATTTATTTATCTTTTTTTAGCCGACTATAATAAATAATTTCTTATTCACTCTACATCGATAGATTCCTTTCGAATCGTAGATTGTGAATCTTGCATTAATTTTGAGTTTCGAGAAAGACAGCATCGATTTTAATAAAAATCTATTAAAGAATTTTATTAATTGATTAATTAATCCCGATTGGGCCCAATGGCCCAAAGACCTCAAAAATCCAACAATTCTCATGAGTATTAGGATTTTTAGTTGAAGAAGCTAGTCGATCTAACCAAAGAGCTTGACAATGTCAAGCAAGTAATGGCGTACACGGAGTTCGTGCTATTCATTCATAGTAAATTAATCGTAAGTTACTACACATATGAATAGGTAGCCATCTTGTCCTAGGGTTATTTTCACTTCATGTTTTTTAACTATCAATTTGTGAGTAGTTTTATTTCGTTTGGTGTTCGTTGCGTCGATGGTTAGATTTGTTTTATGTATTTTACATGTGTACGCTTGTTATTGGAGCCTTTTTTGCTAAGATATCACAGTAAGATAGAGAACTACTGTACTTTTTAACCCTTGTTTTATATCTTCTTCTCTTTAATGAAATATGACGCATTTATGAAAAAAAGTGTATGATAAAAAATACATCTTAAATCATGTTATATCATAAGTAAATTTAGTGATGCAGAATCCACATTGACTATTATTTTTAAAAGATATGATGATGTAATGCTTGATAAATATATTCAAAAAACAAGTCACTCAAGAAAATATTGGCATGGTGAATAGACATCTCCACCATAATCTTTGAGGCTTCGTCATTGACCATTAGGTCATGACCTCATTGGCACAAACTTTTAAAATCATCAAACTTTCTCATACGATTTTTATTTAGGGCTAATTAGGTTTAAGGCCCCAATAACCTAGTTTCATTAGGTTTCAAACCCCATTTAGTATTAAAATAGAGAAAAGGACCTATATTATGTTAACCTTAGAGATAAGGACCTATTCGCGATAAAAAACCCATTTACCTTTCAATGATGCGAAATTTACAATTGTATGCCATTGTCTTTTACAAGCGATCGAAGCAACATTTCAAGCTCAACTACAGCCCAACCTTGACGTTAATGACCATATAAGTTTATATTGGCGTTAATTTTTCATAGGTCTTAATAATAAAGTAAAATTATTGAAGCTTAGAATGAACTAATGCTTCAAATCGAATTTGAAAAATCTCGTTGAATAACGAATGAAATCTCGACTTAATGGTCAAATAAGGTAAAATTGATTCAATTGATCATGAGTCTTAATAATTTACGAGATTTGTTGATGTTAATCGTGGAATAACGAAGTATTTTGACGTGTCTCAAGATTGTAACATTTGTGAATTTAACACGCTTGTTGTGTAACACTTCTTGTTTCATGAGTAACACTTTCAAATATAATGCTTGTATTGTAGTTTACAACAAATGTTTGCGTAAAAATAACATTTAACTCAACAAAAATAACGATTCATTTCCCATAAATAATACATATTGTGCACAAGCAATGTGCCAAAAGAAATAGATGGAATTCGCCGACAACACCATACCCGCTGAAAATGATGGACTAACGATTCAATGCTCATAGGTCTTCATAATCAACAAAAATTTATAAAATTTATAATGGAATAATGTTTCAAACCTAATTCAAAAATTTCGTTGAAAAACGAGTAAAATTTTATCACGAGTCTTAGTAGTCGACGAGAATTACTGAAGTTAATAATGGAATAACAAATAACATTGATGTGCCCATGATTGAATCGTTTGTGAATTAACATGCTTTGTCGGGTAACACTTTCTAAAACGAATGTAACACGTCTTGTAACGTATAACAAATGTTGTCATAAACATAACAAATACAAAAAAAAAAAAAACAATAACGATTCATTTCTTCTCAATAATACATCCTGTACACAAACAAGCGACAATAGGCACTAGATCGCAAAACCATCGATGACTACAAAATAAGAGTTGAAAACCTCTGAAATCTCGGTTAAATCGATCTTAATTTTTCATGGTCTTATTAATCAAGGAAACACTTTATAATGTTAAACCCAACTCAAAACCTTGTAGAAAAAATTTGTAAAATCTCGAATTTAATGGACGAATTATTGAAGAATCAAAGAGAATTATTAATGTTAATAATTGAATAATGCAAAAATTGGCTTTGCCCCAAATTCAAACATTTTTGAGTTGAGTAACACTTTATGTAACAATTATAACACATGTACATGCAAAAGAAAATACTTCATTAAGAACACTCTAGAAGGTTCCGAATTGTCAGAGAATATTAACAAGATAATTACTAAATATTACCGCATTACCTGCAAATAATACCACACGTCTGATAAAAATAACAATACAACTCAGTATATAACACATTTGTAGATACATATACTACACAATAGCTTTTCAGTACCACATTACTAATTCGATTAATTTCGTTCATAAATGCATTTTTTTTTTCGAATGTGTAAGATTGACATTCATGGAACTAGATGATATGATGAAGTCAAACCACCAGATTCTTTTAGACATGTTATGCGAATGATGATGTAGAACGTAGAATGTTGATGTCATTAGTCATGTAAACATATAGTCTTTCATTCCAATACATAGAATAACATTATGAATTTCATCATGAACTTATTCAAAGTTCAACATTAAATCACGAGTAACATTTTATGGAGCACAAACCATAAATCCTAAGCTCAGAACCCTGAACCATAGGCCCCGAACAATAAATCCTAAACCCCAAACCCTGAATATTTTTTATGAATGTATCCTATAAATTATAAGTTGTACATCATATTACGAAAAATTTGTGTCGTAAATCCTTAATCTTAACCCCGAACCCTTAAACCCTAAACCCAAAAACTAAACATAGAAACACTGGCACGTAAATTGCAATTTGTAACACATCATCCATTTCAGAAAAAACTTGAATATATACGGATAACACTTAATACCTTACTAATATTGTTACATATTTCAAGAGAATTTTTAAGATTCCGCCAAATATCAACTCGAAACCAATATTCTCGCCACACCTCATCTAAATCTCAAACCCCAAACACTCAAATTGAAATCCACCCCAAAACTCCACTCAAATTTAGAAATCCCGCCAAACTCAAAGTTATACCTATAAACGACAAATGGTACCACTTAAATCCTTTAGGCCACCTCTTTTTAGGAAAAAGTACATGTTTTACATGGAATATCTCTTGTCGGTTTCGCTATGACAAATACTTTGTAATTCATACACTTTAAGGAAGAATGATTTACGTTAAATTTTGATGGCGCTTTTGTTTTCAATTCCGTTAACCGTGAACGACAAACGATGGAGCCAACATAGTGGCTCGACGTAATGGCAATGCTATGGGTCTCTCAAATTTTTACAAATTTGCTGCAATTTTGACTGAAAAAACATGATTTGATTTATACTTTTTTTTCTTATTCGGGTCAAGAATTTAAAAAAAATTCCATCGAAAGTATTACAAATCGAATTTGGTTTGGTACCAGACGGTGATCGTCTGAATGAAAATAAAATATACGAGAAAATGTGATCGGAATTTCTAAACGTGCTGTTGATACCATTTTGCAATTCTATAGTAACACGATAATATATACTAGTAACCTGTGTTGTAAAATCAATAACAATGTATTTTCAGTTGGTAACAGATAAATGGCGTATCATACCTCTTCTTTTCAACTATTTTTAAAATCTTGTCAAACCTTCAAAACTGTACCAAATAAACGACAAGTGGTGCCACATATACCCTTTCGGATATCACTATTTTAAATAATATAATTTCACATGTCTGGCGAGGAATACCTGATACAAACTCGGGAACTCGAAAAAAAGACCCGACGAACCGAAAAATAAAACATAAAAATAATGAACCTGAAAAATAAATAAAGACTCGACAAACCAGACAATGGTAGACTACAATTTGGAGGACTCAAATCCTGCGAGTTGGATACGAAAAAAATAAGATGAACCTATCTTCTTCGGATCACAACAAACAATTTTCGGAATCCTATCCCCTAAAACCGAATTGGTCCTCAGACGACAATATTAGGATGAAGTCTAACACCTTTTAATAACGGGTTGAATTTGGTTGAAAGTTTTGACGCCACTAGTTAAATTGCACGAAATACTAGTTGATAAGTCAGAGGAATTGCGAAGCAAAACTAACTAATTTGTGAGAAACTAACAAACGGAAATAAACTCATGATTTATTCGAAATCAAACTCTTCAATGAAAATGTACATGCAAACGAAAAATATTATAGCCTAAGTTCAAACATAAAAATCAGCAGTATAATTAATATTGCCCAAAATTGAAATTTGACTTGATCGGGGCCCTAAAACCGGAGCTTGAATGGATCCAACAACCATGTGATCTACTTGATGCTTCATCTTCCGTGCAGTCATGACCTTCCATGTTCTTGTCTCTTCATATTTCCTTGCTTGGGCCGAAATTCAGGCCCTTTATTTGGACACATTGGGTTTCACACTAAGATCGGGCCTCGGACTCAATTGGTTCGCATCATCTCCTCTCCCTTGGAACGGATTCACCCTCGAATCCATGTATCTCGTGGTTGTAGTTTTGTTCGCATACGAATCAAAAATCGAGCATTGGGGTCAAATACAAGCATCTTTCGACCTTTGTTTACTTGCCTCGCGTATTGTAGGGCCCTCTTCTCAATATTAGCTCGTGCTTGCTAGTGAAGTTGCTTGTTGGTTGTGGCTCGCTCTTCTCCCTCTAAACTCAGTTTGCTCAACATATCCTGTCTCATTTCTTTCACGGGCCCTCTTCTCAATATTAGATCGTGCTTGCTAGTGAAGTTGCTTGTTGGTTGTGGCTCGCTCTTTTCCCTCTAAACTCGGTATGCTATTATATTCAAATCTATCGCAATCTTCATTTTCTCTTGACCACCTTTAACAAATTCAAGACTAACAATGAGTATCCAACCATGTTCGTATTATCACCAGACAACAAATTCGCATCAACAAGAACATGAGTTTCATGACAATCTCCGGCTTGGTGGCGTCGTCGTCCTTCGATGTGGCTTTCCTCCTCGGTCGCTGGAGCACTCAATGTCCTCATAGCCACTAACTCATCTCCTCCACTAGAAATGTTCTGTTCGCCCTCGTTCTCTATCTCACCATCCTTCTCTTTTTCGCAGCCACTTACGTATGTCCCATCGTTTAACATCGCATGGCCCGAGCATTACGGCATGGCGATGTGATGTGCTCTTTTTCCAAGCATTTGAAATATATAATCTTCGATGATGATGGTGACGTAGTTACCTTGTTGTCCTGCCTCTTTCTAGTCGTGCGTGGTTCAATTTTCTTGAACTCAATCTTTGATTTTGCCTTGTCTTTTTTGATCCCACGCATTTTCTTGACTTGATGGCTGAGACTTCGATGTTTTGCCAGCCATACGTTGGTAGGCTATCGTCAATTCCCGCAGCTGTATCAAAATAGTTTCGTAATTGTTATTTGTTCGCTCCACCACATCTCTGAAGGCTTGTAGTATCATATTTGACGCAAGTGCTCCGTACATGATCTCAACTTTTGATGTTCCTAAGTATTCATCATTTTCCCTACCCCTCCCTACCCGAAATGTCACTCACCGGTAGAGCTGTCAAAAAAACCCAAAGCCCGCGGATCGGCCCGCCAAAATTGCGGGCCGGGCCGGAATTTTTTAGGCCCGCCGGGGAGCGGGCCTAAGTAAGCAAAGCCTGCGCGGTTAGCCCGCGGGCTACCCGCTTATTTTTGAAAAAATAAATATATATATTTTTTATTAATAAATTTAATATATAAGTAATAAATTAGATTAATATATTATTAGTCTAGTGGTAAAAGTGCATTATTTTATACGTAAGGTGTTGGGTTCGAACCCCAAATACACTTTTTTTTCTTTTTTTTTTCATTTTTTTAAATTGGGCATCAATTTATTTTATTTTATTTTAATTGGGCGGGCCTGTGTTTCAGAGGCCCGCCGTAGGCCCGTTTTGACCGCTCTACTCACCGGTGTACTCTCGGCTTATGTGTGAGTTGGGTCACTTGTTTGTTTCCTCACTTTTTTTTATTTTTCCTTTCAATTGGATTCAAGCGGCTTAGCACGACTCTACGGAAAATTCCAATGTGTCAAAATAAGACAAAAGAAAAATGTGATTTGAGAAGGGGCTAGACCAAAAGAAATCGAAAAATAATAAATGAACACATCATAAACGAAATATATTATATATACATATATATATATATATATATATTTTCTGCCGAGTTTTTTTTACCTGTTGAATATATTTTTTTTGGTTGGATCTGTATACCTTTTTTCGACCATCTGCTGTTTTTTTTAGCTTCTGATTTTTTTATTTTTCTTATCGACCTCGCTGCTTCTTTTTTCTTTGACCGATAACTATCAATTAAGGAAAACAAGCTCTGATACCAAACTGATACGAACTTGGGATGATATTCGTAAGTAAGCGTTTAGATCGTCCTTGAATGATGTGAACTCGACGAAAAGACCCGATGAACCGAAAAAACAAATACAAATAAAATGAACCCGAAAAATAAATAAAGATACAATTTGGAGGCTCGAATCTTCCGTGCCGTCATGGCCTTCTAAGTTCTTGTCTCTTCATAATTCCTTGTTTGGGCCGAAATTCAGACCCTTTATTTGGACACATTGAGCTTCACACGAAGACCGAGCCTCGGGCTAACTCGGTTCGCATCACTTCATCTATAGATGAAAAAAGTGATCTTTCGGATGAGAAGAAATGAGTAGTTGTGAAGAAGTTCAGAGGAGGTTTTTACCATAAGGTCAATTGATGGCAGTTTCCTAATGGGATCTTAATGTTTAATTATTCCCTCGTTCAGAAATTAAACAGGCATGCGTTGACAGACATATAATTATTGCAATTGTTTTATGTTTTCTTATTTTTCTTTTTGTTTTCTGCGACTGAATCCATGAATCATTTTTTTTTTAATAGGAGGGGAATCTCAAGATTCTACAATGGTAAATCCAAGTCTTTCGCAAGTTTGGCGGAAGCAACATCTTCATCCGCAAGAAACATTGCCATGCCAAGCCGGAAAATCCATACACGAGAAGACGCAGAAACCTTCTTGCTTTGTAGCATCTTCGCATGGACAAAGACAAGAAACAACTCCCATTGAGAGATAAAATTAGGGGTGTAAACGAGCTCGGCTCATTTTTTGTACTCGAGCTCCACTCATTTGGACAAGGCTCGAGCTCGACGAGCTTCGTAATTCTGAGCACGAGCTCGAGCTCAGTAGTAGAATGTGAAGCTCGATTGCTCGTCGAGCTCGAGCCTAACCTAAAAAATAAAAATAAAAAATTAAATAGGAATGTGGTGCCTGGATTTTTCTGAATGGCGTGTGGTGCCTGATGTTTGTGAACGGCGGAGATAAAGCCGAGGTCGGCGGATCTGGTCGGGCTCGAAGAGTAACAGATGGAGGGACAACCTGTTGATGTTCGACATCGAGAAGGAGGTTGGGACTGGCTGCTTGTGTTCGACATGGAAGACAACCTGCTGTAGAGTATGTCAATCGAATGTTGTAGTGTCAAAAGCTTCCATCGATGTTGAAGAAGAGGGGTTTTTTTAACTAAATAAATCGAAAAAAAATAATAATTACGAAAATAGGGCGTTTTTGGGACATATTACCAAAATAGAGCCTTTTGCGGGCATTAAACGCGACGTCGCGCCCATTAGGCGCGACGTCGCACCCATTAGACGCGACGATATTTATGGCCCGTTTAAACATTTAAACGGGCCCTAAAACGGGCCGATTACGTATCTGGGCCCGGCGTCGCGTCCAATAGATGCGACGTCGCGCCCAATAGACGCGACGATGTGACAAGTCGTTCACGCGTTATCTTCAATAATTTTTTTCTTTTTGCAGAACCGATGTGGACGTAACGTTCACGAGCTTTGCAGAGGAATCGTCGCGTCCAATAGATGCGACGTCGCGTCCATTAAATGCGACGATTTTTCCTATATAAAGAACTCTAATTTCGTATACTTGGATATATAAAAAAACAACTTGAAGTATTTAAATTTCTCCTCAAATTATGACATCTCGCAAAATTCAAGTCTCTATCTACTACGGTGGCGAAATCATTACTGAATCAAACTCCATCCGTTACAGCATCCCACCCATTTCTCTTAGACGAATTCGTCGTGACACTAGCTTTGCTCAATTTCTGGGCATGCTATATGAGGTTATTCGCCTCGACAACAATTTTTCCTCCTTAACCGTTCATGTTAAGAATGAATACTATCAGCATTCTCGACTCTATCAGCGACTCTTTCAAATTTTAAACGACGATGAACTATCGTACTTCTTGGATGCTGATGCGGAACTTAATCTAATTGAAGTGTTTGTCGAGGCCAGCGAGAACGTTCAAGAGGCACCCGACGTGTTCACCAACATCACCTCCGGCCACTCGTTCCCTGATCTCACGGCAGTTACTCAAGGAATGAGTGACTTTTCACTCCACTCTCCTCATACAGACATTCCTTCGAGCAGTCGCGATGTTCCTAATATGTCGAATGTGTCACAACCTGAGCCTGTGCCCGAAGACTTGCAAAATAGTGACGCTAGCGACTCTGAAGCTGATGACGTTGGTGGTGCACTGGACGATTTTCCGGATCCCGCAGATGATAACGACGATAGCGACGATGATGGAAACAATGTTGGTCCCGAGAATGCCATTCCATTGCCGGCGGATGATGCTCGTGCGCCTTACCAACCCGGCGCCTCAGAAGGCAACGAGGGCGGCGGTGATTTTTACAATAGGGACAATGGTTCAGAGTCGGTATGACATTTAGTACGCTCATTAGTGTCGATTACACAGGGTGGCTAGACGTGAGTTTCACGTCTCAGAAAGTAACAAAACCGTATGGGGCGTGAAATGCAACCATAGCCATGACTGTCACTGGAGGTTACGAGCATGCTTCAAACCGAAAAAATGTTACTGGAAGGTTACGATATATGGGGGGCCACACACATGCTACATGAACGAGTTATCGAGAACACACCGCAACATTTCGCGAAACACAATTGCGAGAATGTTGATTGGAATCGTGAAGACAGACCCCCAATTTCTACCAAAGAACGTAAAGCAGGTGGTGAAGGACAATACCGGGTACGACATCTCGTACATTCAAGCATGGCATGGCTTCAAAAGGGCGAAAGAAAATGTTTACGGTACCTGGGAAACTTCAGTCCAACAACTTCCTATCTTCATGAAAGCTCTGAAACGTTACAACCCCGACACGGTCGTCAAGTGGTTGAATCTTCCAACTGAAGCACCCGGTGTGAAGAAATTGGGGTATGTTTTCTGGGCTTTCAAACCTTGTATTGATGGGTTTAGGCATTGTCGTAGAGTTGTTTGCGTTGACGGTACGCACTTATACTCCAAATACGAACATAAAATGTTAATTGCATCTGGGCTCGATGCAAATCAAAATATTCTCCCCCTTGCTTTTGCCATTGTTTCAACGGAAAGCAGACACTCTTGGAGTTGGTTCCTGAACTTACTTAACATCTACGTGTTGGGTGAACAAGGTGTATGCCTCATTTCCGATCGTCATCGAGGTACTTTTATTTTCCTACATACATTCTTGTATTAATTTGACACGCTTTTGATCGATTGATCGTAATTTGTTATAGGAATATTGGCGGCGGTAAGCGAATTACCAGCGTTTAGGCCGCCGAATGGTGTACACCGGTTTTGTCTACGTCATGTCGTATCAAACTTCAACACTGAATTCAAGAACAATGACCTAAAACAGTTATGCCATAGAGCTGGAATGGCCCACACGTTGGAGAAGTTCAATCGCATTATGGAACACATTAAAGTTCTCAATGAACCGGCCTGGAAGTGGTTAGATAAGATTGACAAAGAGCAGTGGACGTTTGCTTACGATGGTGGATTCCGATGCGGGGTGATGACCACTAATATCTCCGAGGTCCTTAACGGAGTTTTCAAAGGGGCGAGGTGTTTGCCTCCGAAAGCAATAGTGGACTTCAGCTTTCATCGTTGCGTTGAATACTTTCGCAATCGATTTACGGTGTGCTCTGCAGCGATGGCTAACACCGAAAGCGATTGGTCTCCGTATGCGTGGAATAAGTTCAACGACTGGACAACTCGTTCTTGGTGTCACGTCGTCTTTAATTTTGACCCACGTTTGCAAACAGCCGAAGTTTATACTTCGGCCGTGAATCAAAGGAAGCACGTGGTAAACATCTTAGGAAAGACGTGCACGTGCGGAAAATGGGACACGTATTTCATCCCATGTTCTCATGCCCAAGCAGCTTGCCGTACGTGGGGAGTTCATAGCATGCATCATATTGCTCATTTCTATAATAAACAAGCGTACCGTCGTACATACGAGGGGTTTTTTCGTCCTCTACACGACGAATGCTATTGGGAGCCTGCTGAATTCGCTCTTATACATAACGATGCGCTGCGTACCAGAAGAGGGCCAGGGAGAATCCGTACAACTCGTATACAGAACGAAATGGATCGTGGTGGTTCAAGGTCAGAGAGGCGGAGGCAGTGGTCAACGTTAATTTATTGTAATCTTTAAATAGTTATAGTATTCATATGTTGTACTAGACTTGCCCAAAAACAACCGGAACCGGCGGTTCCGACCGGCCAACCGCCGGTTCCGAACCGCCGGTTCCGGTTTGTAACCGGAACCGGCCACCAACCGTATCCGGCAACCGCGGGTGGCCGGTTCCGGGCGGTTTGGGATTTTCCCAAACCGCAAACCGCCGGTTGTCAACCGGCGGTTGGCCGGTTCAACCGGCGGTTCCCGCTTTTTTTTTTTTATTTTTTTATATTTAATTATATATAAATAGATATATAATATAAAAAAAATTAAAAAAAGTTACCGTTAGTCCTTTAAAAGAAAAAAAAAAAAAATTAAAAAATAGCCGTTGCAACCGGCGGTTGACCGGGAACCGGCGGTTGCAACGGCTAGTCCAAAAAAAAAATTATAAATACCCCCCCACCCCTCTTCAAAAAATCACAACTCAATTCTATCTCTTTCTCTCAATTATTCACTCTCAAAACGCGTAATTCTCAGTCTAGTTGTAGTCCACGAACTAAAAATAAACTAATTAAAATACTAGTCCAGTCCACCATTCCCCGCTCGGCTTTACTACGCTCATCAATCCCCGCCCGGCTCTACTACACGGCGCTCCGAATTTCACTCGCCTCGTTTTTCGTAAGTTTACACATTTTTTTTATCGAACGTTTATTCTAACCTTTTATTTTAGATATGGATAGCCGTCGCCGAGGATCGAGTTCGAGATCTAGGGGGAAACAGATTGTCGGTAGTTCATCGCAAGATGACTACTACCAATATGACGACTCCCCCGAAATTATGCTCGACCTAAGTGACGTACTCGGCTCGGACATGGATGGAACGCAAAGCAACACGCAACGGGACCAAACGGAAGAAATCCCGATGCCGACGACCGACACCCAAGCACGGGCCGTCGCCGCCGCCCTACGCTCGGATATTTTCGCGGTACACTTCAAGAAGGTACCGACCGAAAATAAAGATATTTTTAGAGTTATATGTAATTATTGTGGTAAGGAGTACCCTTTTAGGAAGGGGGGCGGATATGGCAATTTTACCGGCCATGTCCGCTCAAAACATCCTACTAAGATAGGAATTAGTCAAAGTCAAAGTCAAATGCACGGGGCTACGGGTACGGGGTCGTCCGCTACCGGACAAGGACCCAGTGCGAGTCCGACGTCTTTGTTCATGTACAACGAAGACGTTGCGCGCAAACAACTTGCAAAATTTGTTTGCGCGAAACATCTTCCTTTTCGGTTTGCCGACGATCCGATCTACGAAGATTGGATCAGAAAGTCGTATAACCCCCAAGCGAAGAAAGTTTCACGTAGCACCCTTACGCGAGACATTAGGAAGACCGTACTCGCGTATAAACGCGAGTTAATAGATCAATTAGGAAACTTAGAGTGTAGAGTATCCATTGCCTCCGATATATGGAGTGATCACTGGCAAGATCATCATTACATGGGCGTTACATGCCATTGGATTGATGACTCTTGGCAAGTACAGAAACGCTTAATTGCGTATAGGGAATTCGACACAGCACACACAGCTCAAAACATCGCACTTAAGCTTAGGAATATCTTATCGGAATATAGGATACTCGAGAAGATTTTCTCGGTATCCTTTGATAATGCTAGCGCTAATAACGCGAGCATTGAAGATTTGATTAAGTATTGTCGACCGTCATTTGGCGGCCGATTCTTTCATGTCCGGTGCTTCTGCCACATACTTAACCTATGTGTTCAGGACGCACTGACGCATCTAAAGGCACACGTTACGCCGATACGAACGGCGATTAGTTACATGATGCGCCACTCTTCTGTACTGAAGAAGTGGAAGCGTCATTGTAGAAGTTTGGGTGTCATGCCCAAGAAGTTTGCCTTAGATGTACCCAACAGGTGGAATTCCACCTATAAGATGTTGGAGACGTCGTACGAATATCGCCATACCTTGAGCGATTTCTACGACGAAAACCCCGAATTCGGGGTAGCATTACATCCTACGATGTGGGACGGATGCAACGGCATATGTGAAATACTTCAAGTATTTCACGATGCCACGAGGGAGATGTCGGGAATATATTACCCGACATCTATCTTGGCATTAGATCATTGCGTTAAAGTCGCATGCATTCTAAACGGGTTTGTAAATGACGAGATTGCGGGTCCGGCCGTTTTAGCCATGAAAGCTAAATGGCTGAAGTACTTTTGGGATCTACCCGATATCTTCATCATTGCGAAGATATTAGACCCCAGATTACGCGTAGAGGGGACCGATAATTTTCTAGGATTATACTACCAGTCCATAGCGGCTAATTCTAGTGTCCTCCCCGATGGCTATCACATTCAAGTTAGGAATGTAGGGTATGACGCTCTAAAGGCAGTCTTTAGAGCGTATAAGACCGATAGTGGCCAAGACCCAACTCGATCGAGTTCGGGTCAATCCACTAGTAGTAGTAGTGCTAGCGGTAGTGATCGCTTAGCCTCCTACTACAACCTCCTCAACACGAGCAAACGCCAAAGGTCGACGAACCCGTTCATAGAGTTAGAAAACTACTTGTCGACCACTTTTGAGTTCGGCGAGGATGAAGATCAGTTCAACGTCCTCCGATGGTGGTCGAAGATGTCGCCAACGTATCCAACGTTGGCGAAGATCGCTAGGGAAATCTTTGCCGTCCCAATTTCAACCGTCGCGGTTGAACAAGCTTTTAGCATGGGCGGCTTAACGTTAAGTGAAAGGCGTTCGAGGTTGACGGTAGAAAACGTCGAATACCAATGCCTTCTCGATGATTGGACGAGAGCCGAACATCGGACACAAGACGCCACGAATACCGATTCGGACGACGACGTATTCGACGACACCACCGGTACCGGTTCTAGTGGTGGCGGCGGCAATGGCGGGGACGGGGACGACTAAGAGTAGAGAGGAGAATATCCGAAAATGGCGAAAGATTCAAGCCCGAAAAAAGATAAGTCCTTAATACTAATCTTATTGTATTAATTTTTTATTTTATATTTTTAAATAATTACTTACTCATACAATCTTATTTTTCAGCCAACGTCTCCAAGAAATCGCTCGCGTGACGACATCTAAGCCAACGACAAGTCCGAAAAAAGATAAGTCCTTAAAACTAATTTCATTTTTTAATGGCGATTGTACAAAAGAATATTATAATTATTATCTAACTAACTTCTATTGTATATTTTTTTCAGAAACCGATTATCGACTGGCGACTGGCGTTGGCAAATGGCGAATAAATTTTTTTTTCTTACTTTGTATTTTCGACTTTGTAAATTTTAATTGTAAATGTAACTTTGTTTTTGTAATAAAATTAATTTATTACGATTAAAACTTTTAAATCGAAACCCTTGTTATATACCGAAAAAAAATAATTGTGTCCCGAAAAGTCGAAAACTATCGAAATACACACTATAAATTGAAATAAAAAATTAAAAAAAAAATATTAAAAAAAAAATTAAAAAAAAATAAAAAAAAAATAAAAAATCCGGCGGTTGGTAACCGCCGGACATCCTTTGACCGGCGGTTTGACCAACCGCCGGTTGGTCAACCGGCAACCGGAGACGGCCAACCGGGAACCGTCTCCGGCCGGTTGACGCCGGTTGGTCATTTCGACCAACCGGCAACCGCCGGATCCCAACCGCCGGTTAACCGTAACCGGCGGTTGGGCAACACTATGTTGTACTAAATCTTTAAGTAAATTATTAAAAATTTTCAGTTACGTCCGAATTTACCTTATATTAGTTGCAAACACGCATGACAAAGACTACTGAAGTTACAAACAATCACTTTCGAAGAGTTTTTCTCCAACCCTTCGGGGGCGGGTCAACGAAGTCATCGTCACTATTATCTTCTTCTACTCTGGAACTCGACATTGCATGATGTTTGCCTTTGTTGTGCGTCTTTCTATTCATACATTTTTTCTTTCCTTTCGGGGGAGGGTTGACGAAGTCATCATCGCCTTGGTTTTTGCCAGCGTTGCCGATCTTACTCGACATATTGTATCGGTTTCCTTTCGGTGGCGTGTCGACGAAGTCGTCGTCACCCGTATCGTCTTTGACTATCGAACTCGAGCCGACATGTTTTACCGACTGTCTTTTGGATGATTCTTCCGCCTGAGTATGAACTATTGGACATTCGTTGTTAGGAATTGCAAGCACGTCAATGTCTGGGTTGATATAGCTACCGAAAATTTGATACAGATAATATTCATGTGGCTCGGGCTCATAGAAATAAATTGTTGATAGAGGATCCTCCTGCAAGAATATGACAAATTGCATAATTAAAATTTTTATTACATCCGAATAAAACGTTGAGTAAAATAACCACCTTAAACCACTTAAGCCATTGCTCGGTATCTGCATGAATCCATCCTCTGTCATCGGCTCCCCAATCTCCCATTTCGGCGCATAGTTTTGTCCATAAAAGGTAGCGACGCTTCAAATGACCAAGTTTCTCCGTTAGAAAAGGTACGGTGAAATGAATTCCGTAACGTTGATTGTATAGTTGCGCAAGGAATTGAAGACATTCGGACAATGTCTCATTCGTGATATCACCCATAGTTGCTTTTGCACAAAATGATCCAACGAACCATCTTTCAATATCGTACGTCCACAGTTCGTCGTAAAAGTAATCACCAAGGACCTTTAAATTTCCGAATATCGGATGACCCTCATTCATCTTTTTTCCATTGAAGCGATTAAGACGCGGGTCTCTACCTTTCGGGTGCATCGTATCTCAAATGTTGTATGTTATTTTCTTAATTTGTGGGATTTTTATAGATGTTTTGGATCATTTTTTTTAATGTCAATATTGTTGCGTACAGTTAGATTGCAAGTAGCTTTGATTAAAGCTGCACGCGGATGATAAAAGCTGCAGAAGTTGCAGGTAGCTTTGATTAAAGCTGCACGCGGATGATAAAAGCTGCAGAAGTTGCAGGTAGCTTTGATTAAAGCTGCACGCGGATGATAAAAGCTGCAGAAGTTGCAGGTAGCTTTGATTAAAGCTGCACGCGGATGATAAAAGCTGCAGAAGTTGCAGGTAGCTTTGATTAAAGCTGCACGCGGATGATAAAAGCTGCAGAAGTTGCAGGTAGCTTTGATTAAAGCTGCACGCGGATGATAAAAGCTGCTGAAGTTGCAGGTAACTTTGATTAAAGCTGCACGCGGTTTAAAAATATATTAACGTTGATCTATTTAAATTTTGAATTATTTTTAGTACAGATATTATATTTAATTAAATATACATTTACATAATTTAATACATATATATTATATAGTAATAAAAATATATTATATTTATTTTTTTAAAAATATTAACGTCAATCTATTTTAATTTTGAATTATTTTTAGTACATATATTATATTTAATTTAATATTTTAGTACATTTACATAATTTAATACATATATATTATATTTATTAATAAAAATATATATATATATATTTTTTTTATAGACGGGTAGCCCGCGGGGTAGCCCGCCCCGCCTGTAGCCCGCGACCCGCTTAGGCCCACTCCCCGACAACCTAAAAAAATCCTTTTGGCGGGCCTGGGCGGGGCGTCCCGCGGGCTTCAGGACTTTTTTACGGCTCTACTAATTATATAACTCGTATTATATAATTATCCACCATAAAGTTACGCATAATAAGATAATAACATCGCGAAAATAAAAACGTAAGTCGTAATAACATATAACAAAAAAACATCGTCTGAATAAATACAATAAAAAACATCGTATAAACAAAAAAACATCGTCTAAACAAAAAAACTATGGCATATAATGCCCTCCGGTACCGCATCTTTGAGGACGCTGCTCTCTACACAGATGACGACGGTCCACTGGGGCCTCGCGCTCGGATGGACGACGATGGGAAGATGAACGGTAAGGTGGCGTGTCGTCGTCATCGTCGTCATCGTCCTCGTAAGTGTACTGCATCGGCGTAGTGTACCCCGATGGCATCGACGTCCCATATCCACCATCGCCGTATAAATCCGTCGGAATACGCGATGACGACGGCCCAGCACCTTGAGTGACATGGTGCGAGGATGAAGCCCCACAATCTTGCGTAGGAGGAACGTCGGTGAACTGGGTATCACGTCGCTGACGCCTATCGATGATTAGACGCTGCATACGATGTACAACGTCTAATCCTCCGTCCACTTCACGACGACGTAGTCTTGTCTCCACGTCATCGAGATGCTGTACCTCTTATTTAGAATAGTCAAATATTATTTTGCCGCGAATAAATCGAATATCGCATCTAATAAATAAAATTAATATATAAACTAACCATCACGTCGATGAATGCTCCATCTCCCATCTGAAATCCTCGCGACATGTGAACGGACGACGGAGAGATATATCGACGGGTCACGGACCGGTACCAGTCATAATAGTCACTGGTGCACTGCGGTCCGGATCCTATCTCCAGTCCATTCACAACCCTCGAGTGCCTTTGACTCCAAAACGCCTCGTGCGGTGCGTGTTGCGATCTTCAATCCTTTCCGGGGACATTCCGCGTGCTAAAACGGTGGAGATCTACAGTAAGATATGCCGGTGGTTGTGGCACCGACTGAACCAATCCGAACTGTCGCATCACGCGATCTGGATAGTGCCACTCGACGATGTTGTACATATCAGCGGGCACGACGACCGAGAGGACTGAGAACGACATTCCGGGGGTAGCGCCAAAATCTCCCGAAGGCGATAGTTGTACGGGGTCCATACAAATTGTTCCATCGACATACTATCGATGGACTCCCGTATCGCCCGCAAATTTGAATTTGCGGAGGTCATATGGTCAAACAATGCATTCCATCTAAATGAATAAATATTCATTACGCTGAAATTTATTTATTTGAAAGTTCGAATAATTAGAAGAGCAATTACCTCGCCGCATGCGGTGGAATGGGTAACTGAATGCCATCGACTACAATAGGCTGCATCAGCACTCGAGGCTGGGCGATAATGGGCTGGACTTGTAATATACGCATCCATGCCCAAACCTATATTTTAATTATTTATATACGTAAGTATCGTTTACGCTTTACAAGTTGTTTCATTAAACTATCTTTCGTACCTGCAGCAACCGTAAAGCTCCACCTATGTTCATCTTCCTCGACTGACATGACGTGCAGAGCTCTCTGTAGAGGAATGCTAACACTGCGCTGCCCCAGCTGTAATGATGGACTTCGTCGATGTCCTCGAGCAGCGTAAGGTAGGTCATCGACGTGTGACTTCCACTGGAGTCGGGAAACATCACCGACCCGAACAGCAGCAATGCGTAGGCGCGCGCATGTTGATCGACGATTAGCTCGTCGGTCATGTCGTCGACTGGATTTTCTTCTAACCAGATCGCAAACTTGCGGAGAGACAACTTCGTCCCGTGGTACGCTCCTTCGGGAGGTCTGTACCCAGTTAACTCCTCGCAATATTCGAGCCACTGCTCCTGCGTCTTACGTGGGATCACACCGCTGACGGAAATACCGTCCACGGGGAGTGCCCACAGCAACCCTACGTCCTCTAATGTGACAGTCGCCTCCCCCACCGGTAGGTGAAACGTGTGTGTCTCCTTTCTCCACCGTTCGACGAGTGCGGTAATTAAGTGTGGATCTATTTTCTGAGATCCACAACTATAGACGCCATACAGCGACATAGTATGTAACTTCTCCAAAACACGACCGTGTAATTGCACCGGTCGTGAAATTTTACCAAAAACTACGTTTTCTAAGCCCCTAACCGTCAACGGGGTGTCAATAGCACCATCCGTGTTGGATAGCACATCGTTACAACGATGACTATCCTGGAATATCAACAACGAACGATTGACCGGACCGTAGAATTCGTTCGTGTCCATCCTAAATCGAACAAAAAAATGTTATAACCAATCAAACAATACAGATCGGGATAATGACTATACGGATCCGTCTAATGTTATAACCAAACAACGAATATCTCAATTAAACTATAATCAAACAAATACCTAATAAAACGTACGAAGGGCTTGAGGCGGATGCGGCGGCGGCGGCGGCGGCGAGACGGGCGGTCACGACGACGGCGTTGGACCCGGTAGCGGAGCGGGTCGGCGCGGTGGTGGACGCGGCGGAGAGAGAGAGAGATAGAGAGAGAGAGAGAGGGAGAGAGAGAGAGAGAGACCGAGCGGGAGGGCGGCCGTGCGGCGGGCGGGCGGCGCGGCCTCGATGCGGTGGCGCTGTTAACGAGAGAGATCGGGGGGAGAGAGAGAGCGAGAGAGAGAGAGAGAGGGCGGGCGGGCAGCAAGGCGGGCGGGCGGAGGTGACCTCGGCAGGCAGAGCGGCGGACGGAGGCGGCGGCGACAGGGGCGGAGAGATGACGAGAGTGAGAGAGAGAGAGAGAGAGAGTCCGAGGCGGAGGGCGGCCGTGCGTGCGGGCGGCGGCCGGGCGGCGCGGGATGAACACGGCGGTGGCGGCGGGGTCGGCGGCGGCGGATTCCGATAGGTAGGGTAGAGAGAGAGAGAGGGAGATAGTGAGCGGTCGGGGAAATAGATCTGAGATCTATATATCCCCGACGTCGCAGCTAATACCCGCGACGTCGCGTTTAATGCCCGCAAAAGGCTCTATTTTGGTAATATGTCCCAAAAACGCCCTATTTTCATAATTATAATTTTTTTTCGATTTATTTAGTTAAAAAAGCCAGAGGAGATGGCAGTGAGCGGCTGTAGAAATGTTGGTGTTTCAAGACTTTTAAATTTGGGCTGGGCTGGGCTGGAAATGCTGGGATTTAAAAAAAAAATAAATATAAACATTAAGAGCGGAGCATGTGCCGAGCTTGAGCTCGTTTAGAAAAGCTTGAGCTCGACTAGACAGAAATGAGCTCGAACCCAATTTAAACGGAGCATGTGCCGAGCTTTTTCTCGAGCCGGCTCATCAAGCTCGTGAGCGACGACTCAACACCCTAGGTAAAATAAGGGCGGAGGAGTATCAAAGAGAGCAAGCAATACGGCTCACACAACATTGGCATTGGGCGTGACCACTATTCAAGCCTCCAAAGATGACAAGCAGCAAAATGCTGGACAATTTTCCCTTGGATTCTTCGCCCTGAAAGATCATTTTCTATGGTGGATTTGTAGCAACACAAATAAATTAACGGCTAAGCTATCTTCAGACCAAAGAATCGGTTTTGCTTTCGGCATTATACAGGACCCACTCCTCCGCTCCATAGACAACGAGAACTTAGAATCAATAATAGATAAATTCTAGCCGAGAAGGTAAATGCTTAACGTGTCATATAGTCTCACAACTAATTGCTGTGCTGCTTTTTCCACCACCTAACATCAATCAACTCGAACGAGCTCTTAATGGAGTGATTAAAGGTGGACACCTCAGTTCTGCACTGGTCACCCCAAGCTTAACTTAGCTATATAGGATGTTAAGTATTTACGGATGTGTGGGCTGCTAAGCTTGCAATGTTCCTACACGAGGTAGCGGTAAGTATGTATGTATGGATGATCTGAAGAGTGGGTTCATCAGAAAGGGAAAAGCATGCAAATATTTATCACTGTTGGTGCATAGGAGTAGTATACTACTAACTATCCTATCCTATCCTATCCTATCCTATCCTATCCTATTCAATTTGTACAACAAATCTTCTGTCAATAGAACTAATCTGCGTGTGAATACAAAGGTAAGGTGCACTTTTTCCGTCATAGATAGAAGATACAACATTCGGCGATTATATACCTTGCAAATGGCCTCTCTCCTGTTCGTCACCTGGGATTATGATGAGAAATAAATAATATTTAACTGTTTGATTGGCACAGACAAGACTATAATGTATGTATGTATATTTACTTGATGTTATTATTCTGCAGCATTAACAGAGCAGAGGGATATTCTGAAAAGAAGTGCGGGAGCTCAACATCTGAAGGGTCGAGGGCTGGAATTGCCATGTATACATCTTCTGTCGAGAAAGGGATACTGCAACCAAACATACAACACGGAAAGATATGCAAGTCATTGAGAGTCAATCCAATGACTATGGCTACTGCCTCGACCATCATATGTATTTGTAATTCTGAAACTGGGACCTTTTTCAGTTAATGAATCGCCCCCATCAATGGGAATGATTTTGCAGGGAACATACTTCACCAAAGACAAACTTTTACCTGAGATCATCATCTAATAGGAACGAATTTGAAGAGGATAAATTCTGGGAGTCCTTATTCACAATCTCTCTCATTAGAGCCACAACCTGCACAAAATGAAAGAAAAAAAAAAAGCAAGAAAAGGGAGGCGAAATAAACTTCCAAAGTGATCAAAATTGGTAAACAATGGATTAAGAAAAATTTGAGAAGTGACCCAACCAGTTTCGCAAATGGGATGGGGTAACCAAAAAACACACAACATCATTTCAAATCGCAATCAGAAATAATGGACAATGAAAGTACTCGCCTCGTTTGACACACTTTGAGTCCCATACTTATCATCCCAATACATCGTACTTATTCGATAGATCTGCCTTACTGTCAATTTCTGAAAATTTTTACCAAGTTAGTTGCCAGGAAATATTATGGGATTAAATAAACATAATCACAATTTTACTAAATCACATCTCATACCGGACAGAGATCCTGTCTTATCTCTTCCAAAGATTTCTTCCGCTTTTGATGTATGACCTTAATGCATTAGCGTAAAAGATCAGGGCCATAAAGAAAATCCAATATCACAAAAAATGGAGAAAATATGGCATGTACCAGAAATCCAACTGCTTGTCTGATATAATTTAACTCATGCCAAGATGTTCCTGCAAACTGCATCAAGTATTAAGGTAAGAAACATAAAAAAAAAAAAGAGCCAATGCTCCAACTATAATCGCGTGAAATATGAAAATAGCAATAGTAAAAACCTCTTCAGTTGCAATGACTATCCATTTTTCTAATTCAGCCAGTCCAGATTTGACATATTCGCCGTTGGTAAATGTGCAGCATTCACGTCGAAGCAGAAGACTGCATATAATTCTTAGCTAATTCTCGTTGTTCAAGATGAAGGAAACACATGCACGAACTGCAGAAGCAGAGGCTAAAATACCTGTTAAATAGTTGTATATTGATGAAAGAGAAGACCTGAGTAATAAGCTTCCTGATGAAAAATGAAGGTACCTGCAGATTACATAGATACGCTTAAAGATCATCAACATTGATTAGCCCAAATGTATCAAAAAATGATGTAAATGATGATGGTACTAACATAATTTCCTCTTAAACGACTCATCAGTGAGTCCAAGAACGTGACAATGCTCTCCCACTCACTACCAGGTGATTGCTGAGGGATACCACCAGGTGATCTAGATGACTTCCCACCATGAACCCGTTGGATTTTAGGTGCCTTTTGGGACAAACAAACAATGTCACACACAATCATATACACAAGATCAGTAACCTTTCATGTCGTATTATTCATGAAAACCTCACCTGAATGCAATGTCCTAATAGAGGGGATATTTCTTTCTTCAGATTATCACGGATCAAACCAAAAATCTTCTCTACACATGCAGTCAATTGTTGCTTGAATAGTATGGCGGGATATTTAGCTTCCATATGAGATAATCCATCCTCCAAACCCAGATATTTAAAAGACGATCGTGGACCCTGCCATGAACACGCAGCTAGAAGTTAGTAACATGACAAATGAATTCTCTTCAAGTTCAACATACTGCAGTGATCATCTGAACAAGATAGTGCTATCAGGCAAAACATGGACAGCAAATGAAGAAAATCATAGTCCAATACTAACACGATTAAAAACTCAAATCTCATCCTGATAACAAAACATGTCCATGGGCCTAGCCTATCGCATTCATATCTTAAATTAGAAGTCAATTCCTTTTCTTTTTCCCTTTCTCCATGACATTCTCATTTTAGCAACATAAATCAAACTAAACAAAGCTGTTTCCTAATTTTCAAAAGAGTATAAGATTAACATAAGTTCACATACGTAAGTAACCAAATGATATTCTAAAGTCTCCCACAACTTACTTGTGCAAGTCTCCCATTAAGCCCTGTCGTACCTACAGAACGCTGAGAATTTGCAGTCAAGAAGCCATTAGACCGCAGATTTCTCTGAAGAAGGCATAGAAGTGCAGACGCATTGGACAGCCAATAAGGCAAAGTGGACTCTTCATCACCCTCCTGCAACAACATGCTACAAGGAATTACGAGTGCAACTATGTTACGAGTGTGAAATAAATGCATGGTCTCTACAATTTTAGCGAGGCACTCATCAATAGCCCGATTTGTTTGTTTTATCACGTTCGAGGGATAGCACACACCCAAGATCAACATTAGTATAAAGAGGAGGGAGTCAAGGAGATAGATGATGAACCAAAGAAACTTTAGCCGGCAGGAGTCACCTTGATAACTTCATTGATGCTCTCAATAATGAAGTCAAAAATCGCAGTTCTCTCCGATTCAAAGACATGCCAATGGATAAGGCATTTGTAGATCACACAAGCAGCTACAGGTTTCCCATCCCGGAAGCCCAAATTTTCCTTAATGCACCGTGACAAAACTTCATTGTTCCCCTGCAACAACTTTTTCAGTTTAAAACAGGTAAAAGCAAATTGTTTAGGATCCAATTCTTATTCAATATACACTACGAAGCTCGTATCAAAATGAGTCTTCTTTAAAGATGCAAGCGCAAAACCTGGTGCCTTTCAAACCCTGACTTCGTTCGACGTGAATCAGAAAAACCTTGTGATGGCGGGGGGATGAGTTTTGACGGAGTTGGTGACTCCTGAAACAGTTTAATTGAACCTTAGTGTGGTGACATATAACCATCCACAAAACACAGTTTCAGAAAGCCACTTACAAAAGATTTTTGATCATTAGAAGAGAGAACAAGTGCCCCCGAGAATTTCTGTTCCAAAAGAAAAGATTTTATGTACGTATATTTCCATCCAAATATGGAAATTCAGGCGGTTGGAGAGCTGGAAAAATGCTCTTTGCCATAAAATAAAAAATATGATTTCATGGATAGCTTACATCAAGAAAAGGTTTCACAACACCAGGTCGGTTGCTCCTAGGAGTGACATGCAATGTCTTCTGGCGGAGGATATGATTCTCATCTTGTAGATGTGATAGCTTCTCTTCCATACTAAGGGAAAGCAATAAAATTCCACAACAAAGGTTAAAAACTACCTTCAGTAAAATCCAACTGTTCCATGTGATAGTTTTAATTGGCAGAATAACAATTGGAAATCTCAAATCAATGATGTGCTTCTTATTTCTTCACATGAATTGTGAAACTATATGCCTTGAATGCAGGCGCCACTAATTTAATCTTGCAATACCTTCTCATATTTTGTTGGAGCTGCAAACATGTTTTTTCAACTTCTTGCAACTTTGCAATGGTGATGTCTGCTTCTTTCTTCCTTTCAGCAAGTTCCTTTTCTAGCATCGAGTTTTTCTCTGTCAATGCAGTCAAAGAACTCTGCAAGAATCGATGTTAGTCAGCAAAAAAGTTTGAAGTTCATTTTTTATCAGCAAACAAAAAGAACAAACGATGAAGCAATATCGATGAAGCAAAACGCTATGGATGTCGAACACATCTCACTAAAATAGTCCGTCACACCAACACTTCTTTATAGTGTAAATAATTTAAGCATAGGCAGCATCTAGTTCCTTTAAAAGCACACACGTACCTTTAAAAGCACATTTTCAGTCCTCAGTTCATATAAGGATGCAACTTCTTTTTCTAACACTAAATTTTCCTTGATTGACAACGCGAGTTTCCTTTCAAGCACCATGTTCTTGTTGAACTCATTCAGTGTAGCGAGTTTCGCAGCATCTAGTTCCAGCGACAGGGACTCCACACCCTTCTGGAATTTTGATAATTCGGATAACTTAGCCTCTTCACTGGTAGCCTGCACCGAATCACCTATCTAATTAGAGGCAAGGTACAAAATGGCACAGGCGAAACGAAATTATAACCCTATAAAGAATTACAGTCACTTTGTACACAAAAGCAGCCCTAGCAAGGAAAAATGAAGACGAGCCACAATAGAAGTGAACTCGAACATGAGACAAGCGACGGCCTATGGAAAATTTGTCCGTGATGCCAATACAGATAAATATATCATGACGTGTATTCTTTTAGCAGTTGGAATTATTATATTCAGTCAATCACAATAAGTTAAAAACTGAGCCTGCCAATGAAGAAAGATGATGATAAACAGCTTAATCAAAGTTTTTAGAAATCAGTACCCGCATCTTCTTCTCCAGATGCAATCGCCATGTGAGATCCTCCAACTGTTTCTCAAGCTTGCTTTTAGCTAAACGCAGTGCACCAGCCTCATTTGCCTCCTGTATTTTAAATAAAGTTATCCAATGAAGACAAAAAGCAAAATCATCAGTTTATAGGTTCTGAGGTTCAGGATTAGACTGGTGAAGAGCAGAACTGACTATTTAAGTCGAGCACATGAGTGACCAATGCTCTGAGAATATGTTGTTGACTTAATTACAATCACCATCAGTGAAGTACAGATAGTAATCTTTTTTTTTTGCATTTTAATGACGTATCAGCTTATCTGCCCCCACTTATCGAGACTCCAAAAAGGAAAAAGCTTCGAAAAACGAAACGACTACATCACTGCCTACAAAATAACAGTTCATTACCCTCACCTTCCTAAGCTGCCTTAATTCTCTTTTGGCCAATTTTTGTCTCCAGAGGCATTGTATGGCAATAATCTTAGACTGCCGATTGCGATAAATACATCGAATTTTGTGCACCTTCCAGCGAGCCTGATACAAAGTCAAATATGATATAGCAGTGACCGAGAGAAATAAAAAACTAATGCTGAATTAGAATATTCGCGTCCCGGAAAGATAAAATCACTACTTTAACAAAGAAATAAAAGAAAAAAAGTTCTCGTTCCAATCATCCATTTTGGAAGACATTCAATTAACCAACGATGCTGCAAACTTCCTTCACAAATTTATAGTAGTCACGATGTGCAAACTAGGACGGAAATCAAATGCTGGACATTCACTTTTCATATACATATAAACAGTAACAGAACCTGTGGATCAAAACATTCCTAACCTGGATAAGAGTGGCTGCTCTTTCCTCTTTACTGTACAAGAATTTTTGGCGAACCGAAAAGCCACGTATACAAGATTGTATGAGTAAAGAGGCTGAATGAAGCTGCAAGTATGAATGCCTGAAGAACCACATTCGAAAATATTTTTGAATAAAAGTGGCAGCAGCTCTCTGACGCAGAGAAGCGAATTTCCTCCGTGCAAGACAGCCTGCAAGAATTAAATTTACACGTACATCACCTAGCCACCACTTTATACGAGTAATATAGAAATGAGTTTTTTAAATATCAACATCGAACTTCGAAGCAAAATTGAAAATATCGGTATCGGTAGGAGCATCTGCACATTAATCATAGGAAAAACTCGGTGGATTTATAGATTTCAATACTGATATAGGTGAAATTTGGAAAAATAACTGTGGATAACTGGAATATCAGCGGGTGTCAGGGGGTGAGGGTAGAAAATCGAAATGGATATCAGTAGATATGCTCATCCTTGCCTCGAAGTGCAATTTAGGATCACCAGGTGAAGCTTATGTAATAAGGGTCTATAATGTGGAAACAGGAAAACATTACCTCTGCAACATGCTTGTAAATAAATTGCAGAAAAACGGTTTGCAACAAAATTCCTACGAGCAAGATAGGTCTTGAGATGCCCCTGAATGCATTTGGCTGCTGAATCCAAAACTTCATTGCGGCGTGAGTCTAATATACCGATCTGACCTGCCCTGAGAAACACTTTGGTTTTCCCTAACTGTTAAAGGCAACGCAAATTGTTAGTAAGCATGCTAAGATACACATGATAGGGAAAGCATTACAAAACTAACTCTCAGCTTTAACCAAAAACTTCATAGAACACCTGAAAGTTAGTCAGCTGCAATCTCTGTAATATCTTCTCAGTCATGGTTTTTTCATCATAACTGAACACAACATAAAAATAAAAACAAAAATGCATTCAGATTCATTAAAATAAAATTGAAATAGATTCAATAGTAATTTAGAATACGCATTGAAATCATTCAATAGCAGTACAGCACCAACATCAAATCTAATCAGGCGCAGGACATGTTTATTCAACTATTTTCAGAAATACCATCCAGCAATTTATCGTCAAAAGAAAAGTGAATACTTAAGGTAATCCAAATAAATTATACTGGGATACAACTAGAAAGAAAGAGAATATATGTGCATTAGAAAGGTATAGCATAAAAATTAAACAACTGAAAAGATCATATATTTACAGTTATAATTTATAGAATATAGAGAAATTTACTGTTCAAGAAACTATGGGTCAACGGGCAATTTGGACTGCAACTTATAACTTCAACCAACCTTTCATACAGAATGTCCAGGGCAACTATCCCAAATCGGTCAACAAACTCGTGATAAGTCTTCCGAGTCGGGTAGCCAGCCAAACTAATACGAACAGCCTCTAGAACACCCTGCAAAAAATAGATAGCTTGCTCAGACAAAAGCATGGGCAAATTTAGAGAAAAGAACACAGCAATGTACTCAACCCGTTAAGAAAAGTGAGCACTGCAAATTTGACAGCTAGAAAATTCGACCTACCCCACAGCGCAACTGATGAAGGATGCTCTGATTTTCGAATCTGTTGGGCTTATTTAGCGAGTTTGGCTTCACACATCTGATATAGTGAGGCTCAGTCGAACTTAGGGTTTCCATTAAAGCTTGAAGTTGTTGCTGCGAGGTGACAAATGAGAGAGTGTCAAAGATAATATCATGAGGTAGGTGACATATATTATCAACAAATAACCATGAGTTACAAGATTAAAGATCAATTTATCAATTAGAATGGAATGAGAAACTTCAAAGATAATATGAAACAATTACACAACCTTATTGGTGAACTAGGGGAACTTAATCCAAAACCTCATGTTACGAAATATAAGAGGCACTCTCACTCATAGTCCATAACAGTTAACATACAAATCGAACAGGACGTCACTACTCACACACAAATATACATATATATATATATATATATATATATATATTTGGCATTACTTTTCAATTCTAACCAACATTTTCCCTTAAACTAAAATGGAAAAAAGTTGCAATAACTTGGCAACCTTAAGGAAATAAAAGATCAGTACCTTGAATCGAGAGGCAACTGATGAGAACTTATAAGATGATCGAGATGCTTCTTCAGGCAACGGTGGAAAGAGACCAGAAATGAAGGAGCATCTCGACGATGCCAGTAAATTGCAATGTTCAACGACAACATAATCACGATTTTTCTCCAGAAAGGTATCTGACTGATAATTAACCTATATAAAAATAAAAGGGAAAGATATATTAACAATATTGATGGCACATATGAAATGTTAATATCTTGCTTACGGTTCAGGAATATGTACCTTCCCAGCATAGTGGAGCAATGTGAAATCTGTTTCAGAAAATTTTGCCCGCTCTAACCGTGGATGGGATTTAAAATTTTTGAACAGCTTGTTTGAAAAGGTTTCATGTGTTGATTTTGGAAACATGCTACAAGAGGACAAGCAAGTAATTACAACAAGTATAGTTTTACATCCAAAAACTGATGCATGGATAAGAGAGAACTCATTTTGTACCAAGCTTCGTCCAAAAGTGCAATTATTCCCACCGGCTTCTGCAGGATGGCAAACACCAATGATGTAAGCATAATAAAAACTTGCCATCACAAAAAAAAATCAAAAGACAACCACATATTAGAAAACAGAAAGTACAATATTTTAGTTTTATTCTAAAGACGAATGACTAGCCGCTAGTTAAGAGATCTCCCGCAGAGGAAGATGCATTTCAACAAAACTCACACAAAATGAGAGTTTGTGTGCTTATTATAAATTCCATTGGGTAATTCCGCTTGCTACGTAACTATATATTCTAAATAACATATTCTTCAATTAAACGAAGCTTGGTTTATTAATTCCGAAACAAGGCCGTGTATCTTAGAAGAAGGAATGCTACTTTCTAAAAATATGAATCATTTAATCCCCATTTAGATAACGGTGGAGCGTACAAGATCATTTACTATTACCAACTCTGCATAGAAATCCTTCCAGATAAGAAAAAGATGAACTTTCAGCCATACAAACAAGGACAATCAAAACAAAGACATTGACTGCAGCAACTCTTAAATTTTTCCAGGCAGAAACACTCAGAATCATATATATACATATATATCGAAAAATAGGACTTAAAAAGAGAGGATACGACCTTTTCTATCAAATCTAAAACATCTTGGTTGTCAATATATTCAATGTAACTCCAATTGATCTCTTCCCTTTGGTACTCTTCCTGCTCCATCTTGAAAACATGCTGGAGAAGTACAGAAGAAAATGATATAGAATGGAATTGGCAAATAAAAGTAAAAATAGATACGACTAATAATAGCATAAAACAACATTTTACCTCATTAAAATGCTGTTGAAGCTTTTCATTTGCAAAATTAATGCAGAATTGCTCAAAACTGTTAGAGGCAGGGCAGTACCAACAAATTAGTTCCAGCGTATACATACACCTTGACTAAAATTAACATGGCCTTGCGGAGATGTACTAGCATATTGTGGCAAGAATAGAAATGGATACCTCACTAATTGACAAGAATGGAAAGTTTTTGCAAAAAAAATTGGATTATAATGATGCATCTACGTGAATTCGGCCAAAATAAGGTGGTCCAGTAGTTTCATAGCTTATGCAAAAAATCACTTCTTAGCAGTAGTTTAGGCCTTCAATCTTACAATGCATATCCTATATACGATTGGTTTTGATTAGTTACCTATTACACTTGAAGCATTCAAATCCATATATGTCCAAGACACCAATCTGTATCTTCGAATTAAGATCTTGCCCAACAGATTTGTTAATCTTTTCAACGAGCCTGTAACAACAACAAATCCACATCAGGTTTAGAAGCACTGGAGCCTGAGAAGTGGTGAAGGAAAAGAAATATGACTGACCAGTCAAATTGCTTAGCATAAATTGTTTTGGCCAATGCATCCCGACCAGCTACAGCAGCACTACAATCGAGGGCTTTAACAATTATGCCTTCCCGTGTTTGAATTGAACGCGTGGTAAGTGCGGCTACCAAGAGATCGAGGTCGCACCTGAGTTTTTTCATAAAGAACAATGTGAACAAAAATCCCTTGGAATGCAAAGAGACCAGTTAGTTCACAATACTAACGCACGTTCATTTAACAATTAAAATGAATTACGATAACTGAAACATCATTAGACACATAGAAACAATAAAAACCTGAAGAAGAAAAAATGAAAGATAACAATTTCCAAGGCAGAGAAAGAATAAAACAGGACAAAACAATATAATGAAAAAGTCATGTAGGACGAACAGCATTAGTGCGAATAAACTTGTTACAGTCTCCAATAGTTGAACACCTAAAGAGATTGGCAGCGATTTGCAAATGATAAGTAGATTTCTGATCCTTCACTACTGATGAATCGTGCTCTTTTCCAGGAGAGAACTCAACGTTTCCAAGATGTAATATACCAGCAAGGGTTCGGAATATTGCTTCCTGGAGGAGACACAATGGTATGAGCCCAAAAAAAATTTGTTCTAGGAAGGTAAAAGGATAAACTCCATCTACTTAACCTGCTCCTCTTCACTAATGCCAACTATATCCATTGCCCTTCTAGTCTTTATATATTCTTCAGCGTTACTTATTCCCTCCAAGTCATAAGTTTTACTTTGATTCAAGTAATGAAACTGGCTCGGATGACCAAGATTATATGCCTCTGCATCCTGACAAGCAAACCAGCAACATCAGATACAATACCCAAAGTTGAATTCCACGTGAAAACAAGCAGTTTTAAATATGCTTTGAAAGCTATGTATTTTCTAGTACTACCATCCATCCATAATAGTTATCGTGAAAGGGTAAACATTCATTGGAAAAACAAGGATATTGTAGACTCAAAGTACCCAGGAGATACCACAGAATGTGAGTGCTACCAAAGATTGTAGCAAGACAACGAAAACCAATTGTCAGAAGCTATTTCCAAATTCATAATCAACAATCAATCTCAGTGCAGAGTTTGGAAATCAAATCTGAGTTATCTAAAAAGGTAAAAGCATCGCCGTGAAAAGGTGATGAAAGCATTGCCTAGGCTAACACCTAGAAAGCTGTGTACAAACTACAAGATAAACAGTGGTAATTAGTAAGATAAACATGAGAAGTACCTTCCCAGCAGCACACAACTGATAGAAGCAGTGATAGTTTCTCTCAGGATCTGTTATTTGAACAACACGTGATCGCTCAAGGAGGTATGTTCTAATTGCAGCTCCTGAAATTCTTCCACCAGAGTCAAACTGTATCTCAACGAATTTTCCGAAACGACTGGAGATGAACACGAAGTAAATCTTGAAGTAGTAAGTAATAATATTGATGATCTAAAGTTTCATGAATGGGCAAAATGTGAACTAAGATCAGAAATTATTGAAAGATAAAACCAAAGATGCAGTCATCGTAGATCTGCAAGACACTCTTGACTTTCTATTTAGAGCAACGCCAACGTGAATAGAAATAACTGTGATATCGATCATCAGATAATTGGAGCAATATATGACAAAATCAACATACGATCCCCTGCCCTGCCCTTGTCGGTACATTACATTTACAGTGGATTCCGAGTCGTACTTCACTAAATGATACCAGCTAAAAATTAGTAGACTATGACATTACATGAACAACTATCAAAGACCATGGCCCATGCACTATAAACTACCAGAACAAACTCTTACAAACTAACACTGTTAAGACATTTTTCAACTCCACGCAAATCAAAGCAAATTATGTATTAAAAAAAGCCGTAATTATGCTTTCCATACTGTTAGTTTTATAAAAATAATAGCATCACTATACAATTAAGTTCCAACAATACTAGACAAAACTTATGAGTAAACTGAAAAGATATTGCAGTTCTGATGCCATATATAACTTTGAAGTATGAAGTATGATATAAGACCACAACAGGTAGAGCTACGTAACACAATCCAAGATTAACAAAGAAACACCACTAAGTATCATCATGCTAGAAGAAAGGCATTGCATATGTAGCTTGAAAACTAGAACCTATAGAAGGAAAGCACCAAAAAATAAGACTATCAAACTAGGAAAAGCACCTGGAGTTATCGTTTCTGACTGTTCTCGCATTGCCAAATGCCTCCAGCAGAGGGTTCGACTAACAAAAGTATGAGAGCTTTTAGTTACATGGAATCAAGACAATATTATTTCAACCTATGGACAAGCTTGATTGATGATAGAATGGGAAAGTAAACAAGCATGTCAAACACAATAATGAAATAGTTATGAAAAAATTAGAACCACGAGTCTACCTCCAGAACTTGCTGTTCAACTGTTCTATCATCACCAGCAGCACGGCCACCAACATAAGTAAGGTATTGCATAATCAACTTTGTCGTCTCGGTCTTTCCAGCACCACTTTCTCCACTGACTAGAATGGATTGGCTACGACCCTCATTCATCATTGCTCTGAAAGAACGGACTTACGTAAGATAACTTGATTGTATTGAAAAGACATATGCTTTGTACAAGACTTGCAAACCTGTAAGATGCATCAGCAACGGCAAAGACATGGGGGCTTAATTCTCCAAATGGGGCTCCTTTATATTGCTCCATCATGTAAATATTATACAGATGAGGCAACTTGGTAAATGGGTTGACCGCAATCAAAATACTTCCCGTGTATGTCTAGGATGAGAGAACATCATGTATCAGGCCAAATGAAACAAACTTATGCAAAACCAGATACACTCTTTTCCCAAATATTCAGATTAAAATAAGTAGTGTCGTCATTCAGAAACAACACCGCATGCCTCTATTGCACCAAGCCAAAATGGTTAGCTTGAAGTCGTTATAATCAGCATTAATTATCTTTTCAACATTACATTTGCATAGTAAGTGCTCCACCAAACATAAGTTATTAGACAGACCCACGTATTCCCAGAAGAACCCAAGTACACATTCAAGCTACTTACATAGATTTCATTGAGCGTGTATCGTCTCTGAAGATTATCAAGAACACCAGGCTCATTCAGATAAGTTAATTTGGTCATATCATCAACTCCCCCTAAGTCTGCCTCAGTGTCTCGCAGCTGCAATTTATCAGGCAATGCCAAAACCTACACAAATTATAGACAGCAAGAAGGATAAGCCCAATCTTTATTCCAACATAGAAGTATAAAAAAATATACCTTTATTAGAAAGAAAAAATCTCATATCACACAGTGCGAGCCTAAAATTTCAATATTGCATCATCAATTCGAGAACAAGGTTCAAGAAAACAGAATACCTTTTTGCCGGAAGACGTTATAACTTGAACTTGTTTACCGACGAAATCGACAACCTCGGCTTCAACCCAAGCCAGACCTTTGTCTTCAAGCCACACTTTCGAACCCTTTCGTAGAGCCATCTTTCTCTTTCTATGTCCTTTCCAATTTACAGTAAGATTCAACTGCTATTACTAGAGATGGATAAGCAAAGTACAACGAGACTTGAATTGATGAGTTCCTAGGGGTTTTTGAGAACCCCTAATCTTCAATCAAGAGATTGGGGAATTTTTCAACTTCCCGCCCTACGAGCAACGAAAGCGGTGGAATAATTCCCTTTGATAAATCGGAAAGTAATTTATCGTTTCGGAAGAAAAAAAATCGGAAAGAAACACGTGAGGTGTTAATAAAAAAACACAAACAAAAGGAATTTATATTAAATAAAGAAATTAAATTAGCCGTTCGGGAAAAAAAAGTGACAGTCTTAGATGCTGCAAGTGTACTGTGTGTTCTCTTCCAACTCGAAAAAGAAAAGAAAAATCAAATTTACTCTTCTTTAGTCAGTTACCCTAGTAATTGCCATTTTTTAAAGATAAGTAATGCATTAATTAGAAAAGCAAATTAATGATTTGTTTTTACCTCGGAATCTTGAATCCACCGGAACGTTGTCACTGGATAATCAATTGGGCATATGATGAGGTGAGGAGGATAATTATTTTACAATTAAAATCATTTTCAAGAAATACCGTATGAGACACGTAATCGACGCAACAATTCTTGCTTGTTAAGCTACTGATACGTCTAATTGTCCGTTTATTATTATTACTAGATGTCGCACCGTGCCACGCACGAGGTTTATTTTGCTAACGAAATAATAAGTTTTCATCGTACACATCAATAATTTAAATTATAATTATAAGAAATAAATTATAAACATGAATATTATTCACTCTTGCTGTATAATATAACAACCCGATCAGTGGTGCAGTCTTATAACGCCGATGTTAAGAACATTGTACATTACTATTATATAACATAACATGCAAGAACGAAGCAATCTTACAATTGCAGTCTTACAATAGCAGTCCTACTATTATGTAATATAATTTCAGCCAGTTTTTACAACCCGTCAATCGCGCCTGAAGTCGCCTCCAGCGACACTGGAAGATCTTTCACGGGGCGGCTGAGGTTTCGGTCCCTTTCTAGATACCCGGCTTGAACTTCCTTAGATCTTTCCGGTACTTGTCAAGTACTTGAATTTCGTGAGAGTTTTCATCAGACCACCAAAACATTGATCTCCTCATCAAAGTCTAGCTTCACGGTGTTTTATTTAAGAACAAACAATTTTTTATTTTGTCTAAATGGTGGAGACTCTCGAATGAACCTGAAGCAAAGCATCGTCAATACCTAAAGATTATTATCACTAAGTTTAGCCCATGTACGGGATATATTTTTGCTCACATTCGAATACAATTATTTGAGTGCATGTTATTAGTCAAATTTAGTCATATATGTGATTCATCGAATTTATAATATGCGGTTTTCACTTCTCCATCTCAAGCCTCTCGTTTTGCAAGTGCGAAGAAAAGGAAGAAGTATTTGTCTCTCAGCCAGAAGGTGTTGTGAGCGAAGAGAACCACGACTACGTGTACCGGCTGAACAAAGCCCTCTATGGACTCAAACAAGCTCCCCGAGCATGGTATGAAATCCTCTCGGATTTTCTCATCTCATCTGGTTACACGAAAGGGATGATTGACACGACTCTCTTCACCAAAAGAAGCGGATTAGATATAATGCTCGGACAAATATATGTCGACGACATCATCTTTGGCTCGACGGACGCAAGACTCTGCAAGAATTTTGGAGACATGATGATGCAGAAATTTGAAATGAGTATGATGGGAGAGATAAGCTTCTTCTCGGGACTTCAAGTCAAGTAGCTTCACGACGGAATCTTCATCAGTCAGTCCAAATACATTCACGACATCATCAAGAAGTACAACTTGGACAACTCCACTCCTACCATGACTCCAATGTCTCATTCATGCAAGCTGGATGCGGATACCTCAGGAAAATCCATAAACCAAACCACTTATCGAGGCATGATAGGATTATTACTCTATCACACGTCCAGTCGACCAGACATCATGTTCGCGACGTGTCTTTGTGCTCGCTTCCAAGCCGATCCGAAGAAATCCCATATGCTAGCTGTAAAGAGGATCTTCAAGTACCTCAAAGGAACCCCAAACCTCGGTCTGTGGTACCCTATGGATTCAGACTCGTTGGATACAGGGATGCAGACTACGCGGGATGCAAGCTGAACAGAAAAAAAACATCCGGAGCCGATCAATTTCTAGGGGGTAAACTCGTGAGCTGGTCTTCTCGGAAACAAAATTGCGTCTCAACCTCAACAGCGGAGGCAGAATATGTCTACGCTGCAAGTTGTTGTGTCGCAGATTTTGTGGATGAAAACCCATCTACGAGATTTTGATCTTTTATTCAATAATATTCCCATATTTAGCGACTCTAAGAGTGCAATAGCGATAACTTGTAATCCCGTGGATCATTCACGCACAAAACACATAGACATTAGGTATCACTTTATTAAGGAACATAACAAGGCACCATCGAAATGTATTTCGTTAACACCGAGCTTCAACTTGCTGACCTATTCACTAAGGCATTGGATGAAAAACGATTTCAATTCCTCGTATCTAAGTTAAGCATGTTGAACCTCAAGACATGATCAATGGTGCCTCAATGAACCTTAGATTTTGTATATATGTCTTACATATTTTTTCCTTATTCCTCGTCTTTTTGTGTGCACAAATCGAGGGGGAGCTTTTACTTGGGGGAGTTTTTGAAAGACATGCATAAATTGAGGAGAGTTCAAAATACTTTACAATTTTCCTAGCAAAATTATATCAATTCAATACCTTTGAAATTTGTTGAAATTATGATTTTCAGTAAAAATATCTAAATTTAAAAAATTGGGGTACATGTCAATTTTCGGCTTATGTAAATCATTATTTTATATTAAAAGTTAAAATCTCGGCGAAATTTGACTTACCCAAAAATTCAATTCACCTGAAAATCAATAGTAACCTCTATATTTATTGATTTATCCGAATTTCTCATTTCACTTTATACTATTCAAAACTCTTCAGAATATTAAAAAACCTCTCGACTTTCCAGAAAAAATTTCACCATTTTCGTTTCAAATCCAAACATTACTTCCATTTCGGCACTTATTCAACCATAATCGATAAATACGACTTCAAATTTGTCAGTTTTAACTTGTTTTCCGCTGATTTTTCCCGATTTACGCAAATTAGGGTTTAACCATTTGGGCGATTTTCGGATGAAATTGAATTTCTCCCCAAAAATCCACTCTTCACACACTCTTTATCCACCCGAATTTTGTCCACTCGAAATTAGTCTACCCGAATTCTTCCAAATCGGCGAATTTTGACGGTAGCAAACTTTAGTATTTTACTCGAAAAATCCACCCGACTTTCACCACCCGAATTTGTAATTAAAATCGGCGATGACTTTAATATTTGTGACTCGTTGACCGAAAATTAAACTTCACCTGAAATTTCTTTTAAAATCGACGACGACTTTTAATACATGTTAAGTGTTGACCATAAATTACAATTTACTCGATTTTCACTATGATTGACCGAAATTCGGCCTTTGTATTACCCGAAAAATCAACATCCGAATTTCATATTACATTACCCAAAATTTCAATAATCGTCGACTGAGTCTCTTACCTGAAAATTTGGAATTATAGTTAACTTGGAAGTTCGTCCAAAATCTTCGTAGTATAAAATGTTACTAAGGGTTCAAAATTTTCTAAGTCTCGATATCCTTCTTCCAACCACCTTCGACTTAGAAATTATATTGAGACGACTTTATACAACTATACGTTCTATGCTCTAATTATCTATTTACAGAACAGAAATGATGCGTAGAAGTGAAGAAGTTTTTCCCCGACTAAACTGGGTACAGAGAACCCCAAATAACCTCGAACTAGACTTCAAGAAAGCCGTATGAACAGACCCCATAATTGTCCAAATCCTACGCAATCACCCACTACACACAGCCCTTACAGTCTCCGAGTGCGTCCCAGAAATATACGTTCAACAATTTTGGACCACTCTTACAAATCCAACCACAAGACCAAACCCAACCACCCTAACCGTACAAATCGACCAAACACCCGTCGTCCTAAACCCTTCCATACTACGCTCACTTTTCAACCTACCATCATCCCTAAATTACGACCCACACCCCACTGAAGAGGAACTTCAACATGACTTCTTCTTCATGGGCTACGAACGTGAGGCCCACAAAACCATACACCTTCCTAACTTCACCGCCAAGGATATTAATCAACTTTGGCGGACCCTCTTTCTCATCGTAAATAAAGCATATCCCCAAAACATAGCGGGCCCGACATATGTAACCGCTATAATATATTCGACCAAAAAATATATTCAATTTATATATTATATTATAATTAGTAAAAAATTTAAAATATCGCCAAGGCGGAGAATCCCAACGGGGATGGGAATTCCCTCAGGGACGGAGACGTGGGCAATTTTCGCCCATTAGCTTCGCATCGCGGCGCCCTTTGACATCCCTAGCTATAAAGGGTTATGTTGTTGCTTACACGTGAATATAAAAACTTTTATATAGCACTAGCAGTTGAATGTAGCAGAATCTTCTGCTTATAAACGAGTCCCATTTATTCCATGCTTCTAGGTTCGGCTTCACGATTGGAAAATTCTTTACATTGTAGATGTTAGATATATATTATTTTGTTCAACAATTATAATTATCTTTGTTATTTATGTACAAATTAGAAAATGTCAAAGACCTTGGTATATTTGTAATAAGGGAAACTTAGTAATTTGTAATATTCCAAAAAATGAGGTATATAACTAAACCATAATGTAGTGTGTGATAGCGTGTGAAGCATAATAGAATATCACTTTGAGAGAAAGAGGAACCGCATCTCTGTAGCACACCGTCCACGCAAGCTTAACAGCCGTAGCAATCATGGTAAACTCTTATTCTAATAGGTTGAATATAGAATCTGGTTCTTTCAGTAGATGACACATTTACACACATTTATATAGTAGAATCTTTATATTTTAATTTTATGCAGAGGCCCTTATATCCACTCTCAATATTCAAGCGAAATGATAAAAAATACCCTTACTTTTAAGGCAGTTGACTAAAAAATTTTATTAACACTACTATGTTTTTAAAATTCCATCTTGTTTAACGTCTATTTTTTAGATATGAGTTTTTGCTTAGTTTTGTATAATGATTTTGACGTGGAAAAAAAAAAGGGTATCGACACGACACTCGAAGCATAATGAATCATTGTTAGTTCGAGATATTCGGCGTACTAAACACAGTGCGATTATCAAATGAAAATGAACGTCCCCAACCAGTGACATAGTGGTTGAGCTTGTGCAATATCATCGTGAGGTTCATGTTAAATTATTAATTGATTGTGACTAACGTGTTAGGTTAAATTAGGACATACTAATCATATGGGTTATATTCTCATCCTGAAAGTGAAACGTGGGACGTAAGTCCATAACTAGTTGTGTATGAATACCATTGTTAAAAAATCGAATGAAAATATTAGTAAAATTGTTTTTTATGAGAAGTAAAATTGTTAAACCGTAGCACGAAAGCGATTCGCCGAAAAAACCCTAAACCCATTCCCTTTTGTTGAGCTAGCAATGAGCCATGGGTCGAAGGAATCTGCTCGAAGGAATCCGATCACAGCTCACAAACCGTCGACTAAGGAGCTGAAAACGCCCGAACCAAAGCGTCAGAGCAACGCCGCTCGATCGGCTTATTTTGCGAGAAGGGAGGCCGCCAAGGTTTTGCGCGTCGTGCTCGACGGGGACGCGCGACGGCGAGCCGTTGGCTCGATTAAGTCCCTCGTTTACAGCCCCAGCATAAGAAATAAAAAGGCTACATTTGCACTCGTCTGCCAAACTCTAAAGCGTAGGTTATTTGGTTGGAAATTCACGTTGCAGTTTAATTGGCTCAACAGGATGATTCGAGTCGAATCTAAAGAACACTATTTCGAGAGAAATGATTTTTCTTGTTTGATGCATTTTTCCTTTCTTATTGATTTGTAGATTTCCCGGTCATTAAGGATGTATTGGAGGGAGGAAACATCTTGAGCGGCAAGTGGAAGGTAGTCACGGATGCAACTGATCTTAGCTGAATGTCTTAAATCATTGAAAAATTGTAGACTGGGTTCTTGATTTCATCGCTGATGATTCGTTTTCATTATTTTGTTAATGGCGCAGAAGCAGAAAGAACTAATGTATGTCATTGCATATGACATTCTCTTTGGACAGGTTACATATGATCGTTTCTTGGTTTTGGATTTTTTTCTTAATTCTTTCTATCTGACATTTCTGTATGGCAGTTTTTGGTTTGCGCTTTCACATATGATAAAATTTGTGTGTAGGAAGTTTCTTTGGCTGGTGATGCTGAAAAGTATCTCATGTTAAACAAAGAAAGGCTGCGGTTGGAACTGTCTCGTATTTTAAAGAAAAATGGAGTGGATAAAGTGGACGAGTTGGTGGCAGTAAAAAAGTATTCCGGTTCGTGCTTTCTCCACCTTGTTAGTATGAAGTACATGCACTGTCTTATTGCTCCTTGCCTTTGTGGCGACACGATTTATGTTTATCTTGCATGCTATCCGAAGTGTGCTTAGTTTTTCCATAATTGTAAACATGGAAGCAAAATGTTAACTCAACCGCTAGTTTTTACGTGTCACCTAATTCAACCTTTGCTCCATAGAAACACGAAGACAGCGTTACGTTCGTGTGAACACTCTGAAGATGGATACAGAAGCTGCCGAAAGTGAATTAAAGCAAAAATTTTATGTATGCTTATCAATGCCTAAGCTATTCCTGTTTATTTCACTCACGATAAACCAGCAATCCATTGAAAAGGCTGATCACTGTGTGTTTTGGTGTTCGAGCCCACTTCAGGTGCAAAAGGATGATATGATTCCAGACTTATTGGTTCTCCCACCAGGGGTAGATTTGCATAATCACCATCTGGTCTTAAACGGAAGTGTTTTCCTTCAGGTAATCATAATTCGGAATAGTATAGGCTCATGTGTTTTGATGACACTGATTGCATTAACTGGAAGTTTCAAATGTTTGTATCACTTATAGGGAAAAGCAAGCTCCATGGTTGCAGCAGCTCTTTCACCTCAACCTGAATGGGAGGTATGCCTACTCTACTCCTGAGTAATATATATATATATATACATACCTATATATATATTCAAATTTTTGTATATGGAGAAACTGTTTGTTAAAACGAAGTGTTTCTTTTAAGGTCATCGACGCTTGTTCAGCTCCAGGGAATAAAACCATTCATCTGGCTGCTCTTATGGAAGGCAAGGGCAAAATCATAGCTTGTGAACTTGACAAAGAAAGGGTCAAGCGGTTGAAGGAAAATGTCAAACTTGCTGGCGCGACAAGTATCCTTCTTCATATTTCTTTACAAGAATATATCTCTGCATCAGGAAGAATACGAGATGATTTAACCTGATTGCACGATGATCACTATGACTGATTCAATTATCTTTCAAAGTGATGATCAGAAGTTACAGTCATCTCTTATCTTCTTTGTCCTGTTGCTGCTTGTATCTCCCCATACTTAACATATTCTAGACGTGGAAGTTAAACACGGAGACTTTTTGAATCTTAACCCAAACGATCCTTTATATTCAAAGGTTTTCCTATCTCTGGTTTATCTCCACTCTTTTTCGTACAATGTGAGTGACATTATGTGAGTGACATTATGTGAGTGACATGTAGGTCCGTGCAATTCTCCTAGATCCTTCATGTTCTGGATCAGGGACTACCTTAGAGAGATTAGACCATTTAATGCCATCCAGTAGTGCGGGTATATTTTCTAAGATTTTACTTTCTACATTCTACAAGTCCACAACCCCTCTACTTCAACGCCCTTACTTGAGATTGTACTTTATTACAGGAAGCAATTCTCATCATGTTGACATGAAGAGACTCCAGAAACTTGCAGGTTTCCAGAGGAAAGTTTTGCAGCATGCTCTATCTTGTAAGAAGAGAATCTAACTGTTTTCTCATGTTATAGCATCACATCATTTCACATTTGGTTATTATTATTTACACAAATTGTTACATACTTATCCAGTTTGTTGCATAATATTCATTGAATTGAATAGTATTATTGAAGGATTAACCCTTCTCGTTGTAGTCCCAGGGGTTGAGAGAGTTGTCTACAGCACGTGTTCGATACACCAGATTGAAAATGAAGACGTGGTGGAATCTGTTTTGCCTTTTGCTGCATCGAATGGCTTCCAACTAGCAACAGTCTTTCCCCAATGGCCTCGTCGTGGCCTCCCTACCTTTGGTGGATGTAATATTACTTTATATATTATAATCATATTTATTAATAATAATATTGTTGTTTTACATTTTAGTTGCCGGCAATGATGTTGAGTGACGTTTCCCTTTTCCCTCTCAGCCGAACATTTGATGCGGACAGATGTTACAATGGACAAGGAAGGTTTCTTCATTGCAATGTTTGTTCGGAGAAATACTGGTGTAGGAGACCAAGTATTTCGTAGAAGAAGAAGAAGAAGTAGTGCTTCTAGTAAATGTAGGAATGTTTTTGTTGCCAAAATGCTCAAGTTACCACCGTCACCTCGCTTTTTATTTAAGAGAACCAAGCAAGTCGATTCCGTATGAAACTTCTTGATTCATTTGATTGGTTATTTGGGTTCTTTCTAGTTCCGTTTTTTGCCCACTGCTAGGAATAAAATATAACGTTTTATCTTATTATTTAATTTTATTTGTTGAGAAAATCATCTCTTTCTCCGTCCGACACCCATAAACGGCACTGGCACATGTTGAAACACACGATCGGCATAGGTCATCTCCAACTATTTCTTCTATGTATAGGGTTGCTACATTTAAATTTCTCTATATATAATTTGAACCATATCGGTAATTCCAACATAACTTCTATATCTTCCTCTAAAACTAGTATCATTATATTTTATTTATTTTATGTTCTATATAAATTAAAATTTAAACTTCCTCTGTTATAATTCGTAATTTCGGTCTAATTTAATTTATTATCTAATTAATTAAACCATTGAAACTTAAATAATAACATTTATTAGAATTATTTAAACAAATATGGAAAGTTAAAACTTTAAATTAATTATCGAAAATCATTTCAAATTATAAATTTAAACAATATGCTAATGAGGCATTGATCTAGTGGTCAAGGAGGAGGCCTTAAGGATATGTGAGTTAGGTCGAGGGATCGAATCCCCCCTCCCACAATTTTTAGCAGTCCTCATGGGCTTTATGGCTCATGACTATCACGTGGTTTTGAGACGTATCAATCTGCATCGAGGATTAGTCCCACCACTAGAGTGTGTGGTGCAATTAAGCCATCATCGGGCTTTATGGCTCATGACTATCAGGTGTGTTTGAACTTTATGCCTCATGACTATTAGGTGAGTTTGGGACGTATCCATCTGGCCTCGAGGATTAGTCCCACCACGAAGTGTGTGGCGCAATTAAGCCTCCATCGGACTTTATGGCTCATAACTATCAGGTGGGGACGTATCCATCTGACCTCGAGGATTAGTCTCGTCACTGGAGTGTGTGGCGCAATTAGGCCTCCGTCAGGTCTGTGTGGCGCAAAGCCCACGCCGGTATTTAAGAGTTAGCTCATAGGCAGGTCGAGTGGGGATACATCGGACATACAAAATTAACACTCCGGACTTTAAATTTTAACATTAAAAAAAACCTTACATTAGATAAAAAGTAAAACCGAAAGAAAACTATGAAGAAATAAATAAAAAATAGTAAATAAAAACTTTCTCTCCCCTAAATCATCGTCTTCAGCATTTCACTACATCATCTTCTTCATCTGTCTTCGTCTTCCTCAGTCCCTTTTTCTTCAAACAATTTTTTTTATCCCAAAATCAATATTATTTTCCTGCCAAAAAATTAGAAAGAAGAAACATAAACAAAAGGGATCACGGGTGAACAATTGCGGGGCACTGTAGCACCAGCTGTAAATTCTGTGGTGTTTGGTGGTGTGTTGCAGCACTTCCAACGCCAAATCAAGTGTTTAACGTCAGCTTTACCGTCCAAGGAGTTGTGGATATACTACTTGATAATGGAATCCGTGGGAGCTTCAAAGGAATGATTCAAAGTTCTTGCGGAGTGATCCATATGTATAGATATCATCATTTACATCCAGAGTCGTATGCTACGACAGTCGTGAGCGCTTAATGTATATTTTTAATAGCATAAAACCTTTTTGTAGCCTTGACTATTTGTCCGTCTGTTAGAGTTGTTCATTAGCAATCAAACCACATTAGTGATAGTATTTATTGAGATTAATTAGGTCTCAGGCCCAAAATGTTTTAAAATAGAGATAATGACCCATTTTAAGTTTCTAAGTTAAGGACCTATTTGCTGTGAAAATACTCATTTGTCTCTCCTTGTTGCTATAATTACTAATGTTTGCCATCATATTACCCAAACGATCGCACCAAAAATCATGTTCGATCAAAACAAAAAATTACGTTCGAAAGCCAGCTCAATCTCAACGTTAATGACCAAATAAGGTTGACTATAATTTCTCATGGATGTTAACAATCAACAAAAAATTTCGAAGTTTATAATGGGATAATGTGTTAAATGCAATTAGAAAATCTCGTTGAAAAACGAGGCAATCTGGACTTCAACGTCCGATAAGGTAAAATTGATTATGAGTATTAATATTCAACCAGAACTATAGATGTTATTCGTGGAAGAACGAATAATTTTGACACGACCTATTATTGAAGCGTTTGCTAATAAAACGCTATTAAGGTAACACTCATACTTTCTGGATAACACGTCATGCATTCTGGATAACACTTTATGGGTAACAAGCAAGAGGCTAAAAGGAATAGATCGAAAATGGCCGAAGACACCAAAAAATCAATGAAGCCGCTAGGATCTCCGACATTAGTGACCGAATAAGGTTAAATCGACCTCAATTTCTCATGGATTTTCAAAGTCACCGAAAATATTTGATGTTTATAATGACATAATACTTCAAAATCAAGTCGTGGGTGAAATATCTACTTTAATTGCCGAATAATGTGAAATCGACTCAATTTGTTTACGTGTCTTAGTAATCAAAATCATTTATGTTAATCATGGAATAAAGAAGAAGTCAAGTGCAACCGAAGATTGAAAAGTTTGCTAATTAACACGCTACCTGCGTGATATTTCCTACAACAATTATAACACATGTCTTGTAGTGCATGACTGATATTGCCGCAAAAATAACATATCTTTCGGAAAATAATACGCTTCACTTATTGTCAATAACACATTTTGTACACAAGCAATGAATCACGCGGAATGTTACGAAACCACCAACGACACTAAAAAACAGCTGAAAATCGCTGAAATCTCGACGTTATTGTCCGAATAAGATTAAATCAACATCAATTTCTCATGGGTCTTATTAATAAAGGAAAATTATTGATGTTTGTACCGAAATAATATTTCAAATCAAATCAAAAATCTCGGGGTAAAACCTCAACTTTAATGGTCGAAAAATTGTGAAATCCATCAATTTGATCACGGGTAATTATTAATGTTAATCATGGAATAATGCGAAAATTAGCTATCCCCAAAATTAAAATGTGTTCAAGCTTAATAACACTTTCTGCACTGATTATAACACATCTACATGCAAAAGAAACACTTCATAAGAATGGTTGTAGAAAATATTACCATGTCCAGTGTACTGTCTACCACATTACCTTCAAATTATACCACATGTCGGAGTGAAAAAATAATAAGAACTTGTTATATAATGCATTAGTATATACTAATACTACATAAAAGGTTTTTAGTATCACATTACTAATTCAATTAATTTTGTTCACAAATGCACATCTTTGGGATGTATAATACTTACATTCATGGAAATATATGTTTTGAAAAAGTTAAACCACAAAATTTCTTTAAGACACACGTTATGGGAATGTTGATGTTAGTAGTATAATGTTGAAGTCATTAGTCATGTAACTAAGTATGTCTACACTGTAAAACATAACTATTATCACTTTCATTGAAATACACTATTACGAATTCCATTACAAACATGTTTACAGTTAAATATTAAATCACAAATAACATATATTATGATGCAAAAGAGATAGTAGTCTATTGTTAGATATTAATTTGTGTTCGAGGTATTTTTAGATTGTCTTTAAGAGCTTAAGTTGTAATTTGGGCTAGTTAGAGCCCAACTATTATATACCAAAATATGTGGTATAAATACTAAAACCTAACACTTAATCAAGTGAATCTTTATCGAAAAGAGAGCCGCTACAGTAAAACTTTGAGAGTTTCACACAAACACACACACTTAAGGTTTAACGAGATTCTCAAGCGATTCCACCTCTGTTTACATTCTGAAAACCTACTTCTTGTTGGGAAATTCCAAAGGTTATTAGTAAAATAATCAAACTAAATGCATCTTTGGAATTGGAAAGAGTAGGTTTCTGAGCAGAAAAGGAAAAGCTTTTAGAGGAGATTTCTAATGCAGATCGGCAAGAATTAGGCTTACAAGATGAGTGCTATAGCTATTACCTGTAATCATGTCCACCATTCACGCACAAAACACATAGATCTTAGGTATCATTTTATAAAAGATCACGTGGAAAAAGGCACAATTGATATGTACTTTGTAAAGACCGAGCTTCACTAGCCGAATTATTTACCAAGTCTTTGGATGAAAAACGCTTCCACTTCCTTATTTCTAAGTTAGGCATGCTGAACCTCGAATCTAAGCGTAACATGACGTTCAACTAAGAATTTTCGCCACCAAGTGTCTGTCTCCAAAACATAGCGGACCCGACATATGCAACCGCAACATAATGCTTAACTTATACGACATCGTCTTTAACAAAAAGTACGATGTCGTACAACTTATCTTGTTGGACTTGCTCGATCAACTACGAAGACACGACCTCCCCTCAACCACGAAGAAAGTTCTTCTGTACCTGAGGTGGCTTCCAGTCTTCGTCAAGCACTTCATCGACACCATTCCAGAGATCGAGAGCCGAGATCCATCCGAAGGATACCAACCACTGAAACTCGGCTCTCTCCATTCCTCTAAGAAAAAGTTCGACCGGGAGGCGATGTCTATCCCTGAAGAACTACTAAGGCTCGCTGACCAAACAAACCCGATCGTCATCGCTTATCTCCGGGAAAATGCGCTTGAGGAGGTTCCTATGGTCCAACATATACCAGTTGGACCTACCCCGGGAACAAGCCAACCCACCAGTCCCAATATAGGTCTAGGACGCGCAGCATTCCCCGCTCGCAAACAAAAGAAGAAATTGAAAGGGAATGGTGTAAGTCACCAATAAGAACGACGCACAAACAAAGAGACCGAAATCCTCGACCCCTAAGTCCACAAATAACGCGACATCTGGTCCAACCCCGCGAATAACCGTACCTTTCCACTCAACCATCTCTCAATAGATGGTTGTTTAAATAACTCACAAGAGCCACGCATGCCATCGTTGCCTCGCTCAGAGGCAGTAGATGGTTAAATTTGCAGCCCTTCGCCTCATATTGCACCTTCCTTGACCACATTGAGTCTAGTGTCAGCTACCAGTCAGGGACTGAGCGGAAGTCCTACAACAACCAACATTCCTACAATTGCTGCATTGGGCCATTTGAGTAAGATTTGAGCCAAATTGAGTATGAAACTCGTCTTTTCTGCTACAATGTTGATTTCGGGTATGTGAATATAATCGTGCCTAGAAATCCGGCTCATCTCTCCGACAACACATTGAAAATCAGTCTAATTTAGTCAATTTTCGGGCAATTAAACTCTGAAATTTACCCGATTTTCAAATTTCTCGGCGATTTTCAACTTTCGGCCAAGATTACCCGATTTTCAACTTTCGACCAGTAATACCCGATTTTCAAAAATCGTCCTGGATTACCTGATTTTCAACTTTCGGCCAGAAATACTCGATTTTCAAATTTCGACCAGGAATACCCGATTTTCAAAAATCGGCCAGCCTTACCCGATTTTTTTAAAATTCGTCTAATTTACTCGAATTTAATAAGATAAGTTCCTGCCCGATAATCATCCGAAAATTCATCAATTCTCGGACAGATTTACCTGATAGTACACATTATCTGAATTTCATACTCACCCGATTATGAACGTGTTAAACGAATTTGAACTGAAATGCTGACCACACGAAATTTACAATTCTCGTCGTGACCAATATAAATTACTCTTTGCCCGAGAATCATTTAACAAATTTTCAAGAAACTTCTAAGTCCAAAATTCAACAATTTTTCATTTTAAAGACTTTGAAAACTCTCATCTATTTTGGTCAAAATCTCTTACTCAAACTTATCGATACTTAGAATATAATTGTTCGAAACTTACTTTTCATTTCAAAGATCTCTTTCACGTTACGAACATTACCAAACATCATGGACGCCTTTGCGAGAGGATCTAACATTCGTCCCCCAATGCTAAGATGGGGAGAGTATAACATTTGGAAAATAAATTCATTAACTTCATAGAAATGGTGACATCGCTGAGGACATGCTCTCTTCTATCTTCGACGGGCCAGCCCAATTCTGGACCGTCGTTGAAGCTCAGTCTAACGCAGTTGTTGGTCCGTTTTCTACCAGATTGAAAGATTGCTTTTATGCTTAGAGATCGAAGAAAACCTTGTAGTATGTGTTTGAGCATGTTTCTTAGTATGGAAGGTACAAGATGACTTGCTTTTGATTTATTTTGATAAAAACCCTAAAAGGGTAAAGAGGCCTTATATACCTCATGAGTTGGTATATTAAGGCCTATGATCAAAATTAGCTTATATTTACATAGCGGCCCAAAACCTATGAAGAAACATAGAAATTGTGTTTTATTAAATTAGTTATCCTTGTAATTAGGGGTGTAGCTCGTATTTTTCTTAGTGTAGGACTCGTTTAGAAATATACCATGTATAGAGATATATATACCATGTACACAACAAAAATCAATATACAAGTTTTTCAGAAACTTTACAAAGTGTTGAATTCACATTCTAGAGAGAGAAATACAATCGAAAACTTCCACTCTCTAATCGTTTCTCTCTCCCGATCTTCAAACTCGATATTCGACCGAATGTAATTCTCGATATTTCTCATTCGAATATCTAGAATTCATACTTAGATTGATTGTTAGTTGATTAAATATGACATAACAATTGGTATCAGAGCAGATCATGATCGCTTTTGGATTGAATTCGCTATTCATAGATCAAAAATATTTTCTAGATTTTTTTTTGATCGAAAAACTTATGTGAAATGCATTTTAATCTACGTGCTTAATGTTGCGAATTTTGTTGATGATCTTGCTGCTAAAGTGATAGATTATATGTTAGGAATGAATTACGTACTGATTTCAATCGCCTAGAACATCAGATTATTTCAGATTTTCAATTTCGATCGATATTTGTGTTTGCGATTGAGTTCTGAATACGATTTGATTTTCTTCATAATCGATATATTTTTCTGTAAAACGTGGTTAATCTTGTGTTTCAGAACTCATATTCGAGTGATTATCCAGAATCTCAGCATCTAACTTGAGTTTTTCAGTTGAATCTGGATTTTCACGATTCCATTGAACTCGAACAACTGTGTTCTTCGATCATTTTTTGATCGAAAAATTTGGTTCGAAAAATATTTTTCGAATAAATTTACAGGCGAAAGGTTTTTCGATCACATTGTTTTCGTGAGTTTCACTCAAATATAAGACTCGAAAAACTTTATTTTCGATAATAAGTTTTTCGATTCATACATAAATATCTTTTTCGAGCGTAACAAAACGTAAATTTTTTCGATGGATAGTGCTTTCGCCAGATAAATATCTAATTTTGGCACGAAAAACTTGTTTTACTATTACATGTTTTCCGTCTTCAAGATTTTCGATCATCTAAATTTTCGAGTTAAAATTTTGCAAAAACATATTTCGATCGAATATTTCACACTTGAAAATTTTTTAGTCAACAATTTTGAGTCAAAGTTAACGAACACTCTTAATTTTTCAATTACAAAACTTTCGATAAAAGTTTTTGCGATCAACAAAATTATTCGACAAACTATTTTTAGATAGGATATTTTCTTTGCAAAACCCTTTCATTCAAAAAATAATTTTCGATAAAAATACCACGAAAAACTTATACGATCGAAAATCGTTTTTGATTATAAGGTTCGAAAATTTTCAAATCGAAAAATTTAGTGCTCGAAATTTTTTTTTCGACTACTGAACTTTCACACACACGCACACACACATTTTACACTCATTTTAATTTTTTTTTGGGAATAAAAAATCGTAATTTTCAAAAATTACAAAAAATATTTTTCTCCGAATAATCTTCTTCGATACTCAAAATTTTCGATCATAAATTCAAATTTCTTTACCAAAATTTTTAAGTATCAATTCTTATATCAAATATTTTTCGCAATCAAAACAATTCCTCTTTGAAACCGAAAAATAGGTTCGAAAAGAAAATTTCTTAAAGTACGAGCCAAACATTACTAACGTAGTTTGTTACTTGTGAAGCACTTTTACCATTTTGATTCCAAACTTTCACGAGATCCTACCAATTTAACTACAAATGGATGCTTACTCACTTGAAAACGATGTCCGCCCTCCAATTCTACTAAGCGGCGAATACGCCGTATGGAGAAGCCGATTCATGAACTTCTTGGAGACAAAAGATCAAGCTACAAATTTGATAGCTTCTCTTCAAGAAGGTCCTGCTCAATTTTGTCTTATCCAAGATGGTGATGCCACTAATAATCCTCCCATTCCCGCCACTAGAAGACTCAAAATTCCTAGTGAATACACTGAGGGGGACCGATTAAGAGATAAAGTAGATCTCGGAGCTAAAACTTTCCTGATGCAAGACATCCTGAATGACATCTATATGCAAATAGATAGTCTATCAAGTGCAAAGGCTATGTGGGATGAGCTCCACAAAATGATGCAACGGGCCGAAGTCGGAGTCAAGGCTAAGAAAGCGAACATTCTCACCGCTTATGACTCCTTCAAAGCAAAGACGGACGAAAATGTCTACGAACTCTATCAACGCTATTTAACTCTTCTTAACGAGATGAGGAAAATAGAAAATTTCAAGAACAATATGGAGGTCAATATCCGATTTCTCTCTTCTCTTCAACCGGAGTGGAAGAATATATCCATGCAAATCCGTCAAAACAAGGATTTGGACGAAATGGATATCCACGTCATCTTTGATAATCTCGCTCAACACGAGGAAGACATTAGAGAGATATAAAAAGAACTAAAGGGCAAACAGATCGAAGACTCTATAGCTCTAGTTTCGGAAAGAAAAATAGCCGATCTCGTAAAGATAAAAGCATCAAATTGCCGAGTTCTTCCAAAGATGAAGACGAATCAGAATCGAATTCCAAGTCCGATATGAAAGAGTTCAAGAAATAATTGGCTCTCATTACTAAAATGATGAGCAAAATGTTCTATAAAAGAAATCATTCTCTTCGTCTAATAGACTTCGGACCTCAAACTCTAAGCACAAGGAAAGACCGACCGAGTCGTCACAATCCAAAAACCCCAACGAACCACAAAAATGCTACAATTGTGGAAAGATAGGGCACTTCGCCAGAGAATGCAATCTTCCTAAGAAGAAAGACGCCAATTACTACTCCTAGAAATTTCAACTTACCAAACAAAAGGAACCTGGAGTAGCTCTAATGGCCGAACAAGAGCACTAGCTAGAAGACACAACGGATTATGACAACGACAATCTAGCTCTCATGACATTTCTTGACGATGCCTCAGACGAAAACTCAATGAGGAGGTCCGACGACGAAGACAAAGCATCAACCTCATCTTAAGAGGTAGTTACACCCGAATCTACATTATTAATCATGTTAGAATCTTTACAATTTAAATATGCTAACATGAAAAATGAGCGAAAAAGTACAAAAGAATTAGATGAGAGACTAACCCTCAGTGAAAATAATTTCCAAAAGCAACTTGATAAGAAAGTTCACCTAGAAATTCTCTTATCTAATGTTAAGGAAATAATAGCTAGTCTTGAATCCAGGTTAGCTACTTCTGAGACAAAAATTGACGACTTTAGTAAAACTCTTAGCAATCGTCAAAGAGATTTAGAAATTTTTAGAAATAATTTTAAGGAAATCTCTGACGAACGTAATAAGTTTTACTCTAGAATTACGACTTTAGACTATCTTCTAACAAAAATGGGACAAACGGATCAGACTATTTTTCTAAATCAACCTCATGATATAGAATTTTATAATCCTATAAAAGGCTTAGGTTTTAACAATCCCTGTAATTTGAAAAAGATAAATGTCAAATAATTATATGATATCAAGTACATGGGTTTAGGATTAATTTCTTTAACGACTTTTACTAACTCTTCCGAAATAAATGCCTTAGAAGAATCCAAAAGAAAAGCCACAAATAGGACTGACATCCCCTTTGACTACACCAATTTGAATAATAGTTATAAGACACGGGAAATAAATCTGTCTAGTGACTATAATTCATTATATCCTTTAGAAGATCTTCCTAAAGTTAAGGAAGAAAATCATGATCATTCAAAAAGTTTTACTTTCTATTACATTCCCGCTATTATTAAGAAAATAGTTGATTTGAACTCTTCCCTAGAAACAGAAAGAAAAAATTTTGAAGCAGAAAAGAATGAGCTTTTATTGGAGATTTCTAATCTAAAGAATTCCTCAGTTTTAAAATCTTGTCCTTTTTTAATTTTAAAGAAAATTTATTAATCAAGGACAAGACAAAAATTAAGAAAACTTCTCCCTTTATTTTACAAAATATTTCAAAAGAAGAAATTTTCTTTAAAAAGCATAAAGGGAGGAAAAAAGTCCTTAAATGCTTCAAAAATGAAATTTTTTTTTACTAATTCTTTTTCTACTCCATCCACAGGTTGAGTAGTAAAAGAGTTGAAGCATGCAAAGGAGAGAGTGCCTAGCATGGAACTTAAGAAGAAAAATGATAGAAATTACTTATTTTCTAAACATTCTTCTGTATCAAAAATTAAAGTCACTCGTAAGAAGACATCCGTTTCTAATTTTCATGTTGTTGCTTCAACTTATGCTTTAAAATCTATTAATTTTGAAAGCACAAATTTTGAAAACGGCTGTACTTCTAAAAACAAGTGTGGTAATCCGAGAGGACCCATTAATAAGTGGGTACCTAAGTCTCTCTAAACCTTTCTATGCAGATCCATCATGTGTGGTACCTAGATTTCTGTTTCTCCACACACATGACGGGAAATCAAGAATTGTTGAGCAACTATCAAGACCGTTACAACGGAAAAGTCAGATTCGGAAACAACGATTCAGCTACAATACTAGGCTTTGGAGATATCCTTCTGAAGAACTTGACAATTAAAGATGTCTCTTATGTCCAAGGTCTGAAACACAACCTGTTCAGCATAGGACAATTCTGTGATAAAGGGTTTCAATTGGTGTTTCTAGGTGATCAGTGCAGAATCTTAAATAGTCAGAATCAAGAATTTCTTACAGGATCTCGAAGATCTAATCTATACACCATCAACCTGACAACAGTACGACCTTCGACAGCTGTTTGCCTCATATCACAGACTACAATCAAGAGGAACAACTTATGGCATCAACATCTTTCTCATCTAAATCTCAAAACTCTTCACAAGCTCTTTATCAAAAAGTTTGTCAACGGTCTACCAACTATTTCCCTTCATCAAGAGCATCACTGTTCGGCTTGTCAAATGGGAAAATGAAGCGAGCGTCACACAAACTCAAGCAAGTAGCTTCCACATCTTGACCTTTGGAACTATTACACATGGACCTTTGTGGACCAATGCGAACACAAAGTATCAACGGTCGTAAGTATGTGCTAGTAATTGTAGACGATTATTCTCGCTACACTTGGACAAGATATCTCCGAACTAAAGATGAGACTGAAGACTTGATATTAAGCTTTGTGAATACAACTCAAAATCTCCTGCAAAAGAAGATCCAAGTAATCAGGACTGACAATGAGACTGAATTCAAGAATCAGCGTCTCAGCACTTACTATCAGTCACTTGGAATTATACAACAATTTTCAGCAGCTAAAACGCCTCAACAAAATGGCGTCGTAGAACGGAAGAACCGAACTTTAGTTGAAGCTGCAAGAATAATGCTAATACACTCCGGTCTCCCTCACTTTTTATGGGTTGAAGCAGTGAGTACAACATGTTTTACGCAAAATCGGACTATTATTCACAAACACTTTGCAAGGATGCTGTACGAGATAATAAATCAAAGGATTCCGAATATCTCTTTCTTCAAAGTTTTCGGGTGCAAATGCTTTGTAGCCAACGATCGAGAGCATCGAAGCAAGTTTGATCCTAAAGCGTTTGAAGCCGTGTTTGGTGGATATTCATCTACTTCTAAAGCATACCGCGTCAATATCAAGTCTTCTCGTATAATTTTAGAAAGCTACAATGTCACTTTTCAAGAATAAAGCATGACTCGTAGCCAAGGAGTACAATCAACAAGAAGGTATTGACTATGATGAGACGTATGCTCCGGTGGCTCGAATCGAAGCTATTCGATTATTTCTAGGAAACACGGCTCATAAAAACTTCAAAGTCTATCAAATGGACGTCAAAACCACATTTCTCAACGACATGTTAAATCTACTCTTCTGACGGATGACTGACGGTCCACGACAACAACTACCAATTGGACCTCGCCACCTTTCGGTGTCCGGATGAAGTAATAATATCCATCCTCAAGGGACATCCACTATGGCCAGCTCTGACCATGACAACCTCCCACCAATGGTCTATCTCCAGCAGTTCTGGGGATGCATGAAGAGCTACATCGTCGGCGATGACATGCAATACACAACAAAGATAAACCAAAAGCACGTCATCATTGACAAGAACCTTCTGGCCATGGTGCTCGATCTACCGCATCGCGAAGTCTACGACCAACTACCAACAGATGCGGTGATTGTGGAGGACATGCTTCGGATGGGATATAAGCCACCGCTGACAAAATTGGCCAACTTCTAGAACAACGGGATCCCACATCCATGGAGAACATTGCTCGGCATCATCAACAAATGCCTCTCCCCGAAGCACTTCGGATTCGACAAGGCGAACGAGAACATTCTCAGAATCTTCCACGGACTCGTCTTCTAAAAAAAATACGACGTGGACCAAGTAATTTGGAATGACTTAGCGGACCAAATGCGTAAAAGGGAAATGAATTCGAAGGCGAAGTTTCTCCCTTATGTCTGGTGGTTTCCGATGGTGATCTCCCACCTGATGGAAGTACATCCGGAGATCCCATGTCTGCCACCCGTTGGAGGTTATATACCGCCGAGGCTGCGGTTCTTCCATAAACCGAAGGCATCCAATCTAGCGCTCCAACCGATGCTGTTCCCACTGGAGTTGCTAAGCCTGGTTGATCCCACCGACGAAGCCTACTAAGACTATTGCCAAAACAACTCCATCACGGTGGCAATGGTACGGTTCGTTAATCAGGCTCTGATGCCTTCCCGATGAGAATCTTTGGTGGAGACACACGAGCCCGAAGCCGCGGCTCAGGATACCGAAACACCGGCTATTGAGCCCGAATGTGTCCCTCAATCAACAAGCCGAATCTCCTGAGGCCAACGAATCTGATGAAAAATGCAGACTACAACGAAGGGGCTCACGCAGAAAACAGATCTATGCCCTTTCTGCATCTCCTTCTACACAAATGGCTTCGATAACATCTCCTCCATCATCATCGGTACAGACAACCACACAGGTTCACATTAAACCTGTTCCAACATCCATAGAGATGATACTGAGTATCATCTCAAGGATTGGATGGAAGCCCCGTTGGACCCCCGACATCTTCGGAGCAAACAATGGGTCAACCCGCTGAAGTGGTGACTTCTGGATTGTTAACGGATGTCCTTGGACGTTCGGAATCACAAATCCTCTCCCTGGCGGCACGTCGGAGATCTCCGATGTTGTGACAGTAGAGCGCCTCCCTGGCCCCACTCCGACACCACCCATGACTGTGACGGAGCAACGACTACAAGAAGTCCTCTCCACAACCATCAATTCTCTTGAAGACCGACTGATGGAAAGGATGCTACAAGCCATTGAGCCTTCCCAACGGGAAACCGGGAAAGCACCAGTCTCAGAAGCGGCTCCGTCCGAAGCCAACACCACACCCTTATCCTCACCACCACTAACCACCCCCATACACACCCCCATACAATCCATGTTAACCACTCCAACCCAATCACCTTCCCTCATCAACCCGTACACCATCCCTATAACCCAAATTCACGATATTTTTATCTCTCGCCTACTAGATCTTGAGACGAGGACCCTTGCTGAGGAGAGTCTCTACCGAAGACGAGTAGATGAACCCGAGCCGCCTGTCCAAACGCGTTGCCGTGAAGAAAGCTCCCGCACAAAGCGAAGACATGACGATCCCGATGATCCGAATCGTCATGAGGGGGAGAAACGACAAAAGACCACAAGAAGCAGCCGTGGTTAGAGTCGAGAAAAGCAAACATCGACTTGTGAACCTGGAGGTTCATCCATCAACCCACCAACCACACAACCCACTACCTGCCAACAAACAACCACTACATCCACCACATCCCACACACAAACACTACCTCCCACTCCCAAAATTCCAAATCCAATCCCGACCTCCAACCTCCTCCAAAATCAACCAGAAGCCGTCGTCTACGATCCACATGCGATCATAGATGATTACATCTTAAACGAGAAGTGGCTGACACAATGGGAACCAGAGGAAGCTGCTCAAACCAGGCTTTTCAACGTCAGATATTTCTTATAACAAGCTTGAAGATTTGGTGCTGCTTGAAGATGAAGAATTTCAAGAAGGCGAGAACTACAACTCCGCACTCCCTGAACTACCAGAGATGATCAGACATCGAGTCGACTGCCCTCCTCGCTTATCAAAGGGGACTGTCAGAGTCGAGATGCCTTGGGAGAACGTACGGATTGAAGTTGCGTTTATTGAAGACATAAGGAAGCAGATTTGGAGGGCTCCAAATCGCATCAAGAAGCTAGAAGTTAAACTTACGGGGCATTTCCCACTGGGAAGAAAGGAAGAAGATGGAGCACATCTTCATGTTGACCTACCTCGGTCCGGATTGAAGTGGCATCCCAACAGATCAGCTTAGAAGAAATTTCAGGGACAGGTCACCGATCTTCCAACTCGTTGGCGTATCGCACACGATTGGAAGCTTTCAAACCCCGATCTAGCACATCGAGCGAGCGGACAACGACCACACTCGAGAGGAGATAGACGAAAGCTATATGCCGTTCCTTCCACCAGACAAAGTGTATCGTCTGTTTGCAGATGTACAAGAGAAAATAATAGACGCCCACTGGTTATATCAAGAAGGAAGGAGAGATTCATGGTGCAATAAATAAAGTTCCACACCGCTCACGACCTTCCAATTGCCGTAGAAAACAATATGAAGAAGGTCAAGATGGAGTCTCCGCTCATGAAAGGCTTTCCGCTCAACGACTTCCCAAAGAATTACATCTTCAAGAAGCCAGGTCTCGCCATCACATATCAGAATCCAGTTATTGGAAAGACGAGAGCGATGATGAAGTCTGAAGTTCACAAATTCTGTGAAGGGACGTTGAAGCTCGTGATGAAGAACATCGAAAAGAGGTTGGCGGAGATCACTAAAGAAACGATCTTCGGGGACCTTGGAGAAGAAGATGCCCCGCTCCTAAATGAGCTTCTGGATGCCATAAACGAAAGACTGGAGCTGAGGAATGCTGTCCGATACTACGAGACATCATTGGGATTGAGGAGATTGTTCAAGCATGACAAAGATAAATGGAGCTAAAGAGAAAACAAACACAAAGGGGAGATTGAAGAAACATAGAAATTGTGCTTTGTTAAATTAGTTATCCTTGTAATTAGGGGTGTAGCTCGTATTTTTGTTAGTGTAGGACTAGTTTGTAAATTTACCATGTATAGAGGTATATATACCATGTCCACAACAAAAATCAATATACAAGATTTTCAAAAAATTTACAAAGTATTGAATTCACATTCTAGAGAGAGAAATACAATCGAAAACTTCCACTCTCTAATTGTTTCTCTCTCCCGATCTTCAAACTCGATATTCGACCGAAGGTAATTCTCGAGGTTTCTTATTCGAATATCTAAAATTCATACTTAGATTGATTGTTAGTTGATTAAATAGGACATAACAACCTACTAAAATCTAATTAATTACAAAATAGACCAAAGTCTTAAAAGAATTAAGGACACTACAAAATATTTCTAACAATCCCCCCTTAGTGTCCTTTTCGATGTGGCGCCTTCTTTTTCTTGGGTCTCACCAGCTCGTAGACGGATATTCTGAGTCCAAGTTTGTGCTCATAAGATCGTATCCATCTACGGTACGAAAGCCATTCAGAAATGATGTAAATCATCTTTTGAAACATGTCTTGGACCTCGTGCTCCTCGAACCTTAGTTCCACTAGAATTTTTCTCAGCTTATCTCGTATGATCAGGAGGGTTCTATCGCAGAACTTGGAGATCTCTGATGTCTTCATAAGCCTTTTCTCGCCCTTATAGTTGATGTAGACCATGAAGGGATCTTCTCAATCGAAGATGTGGCCTTTACAGTAGCTTTCAGCTTCAGGGCGGTTGAAAGTAGGCTTTGTGAGGTTCACCTTCTTCAAGTTCCTCTCCAGCGCCATCTGAAGGTTGGGAGATATGGTGTACTTGATTTGGCGCACCATGAACCTCTTTAAGGTCTGGTAGCCCAACTTGACTTCAACATTTTGAAGAGTTCCAAGCATTATGTAGCTTCTTACCATATGATAGATGTTTTCCGCTCTGATATAGGAGAGGTCCACTTCACTCAATTATTCGGTAGTCTCGTCCTCCCGTTGAGAAGAAGTGAGACGTCCGCACTCCCATCACCGCTGAGACCATTGGCCTCTTCTTCTCATCTCTTCGGAGAGCCTCTACATCGCTTCCTTTTCCGTCGAACATAAGCTTTCGACGGAGGCTGAGCATGTACATGTTGGCTCTATGCTCCGAAAGATTAGTCATGCTTCGCAGGTCCAACTTGTTGAGCTTCTTGAGACCGTCCTCTTTCCTCCAGGTTCGTTTTCGAATCTCTTCTTCGTATTGCGCCAGGATATTGGCATTTTTCCAAGGCAGGTTCAATTCCTCTCTTATGTTTGACTTCAACGGAATGTCGCCCTCGTCCATGACTCTGTGTTGGAGGAGCTCGGGAAGTTCTGGTATGTCGGCTTTGTAATCTTCGCCTTCCTCGAGTTCTTCCTCTTCGATCCGAATCAGGTCGATGGCTGCCTTCTTTAGAAAGAATATGACATTTTCCATCAATCCCTTGCCTGGTTCGAGAGTCACCGGTTGAGTCATCCATTCTTCTTTGAGTATGTAGCTCTCCATATTATCATGTGGATTGAAGATCTCTTCGACGGTCACAAGTGGCTCGTCGGTAGCTAGAGAGGAAACTCGTGAGGTAGAAGTTTGAGGAGGTATTAGAGGATCTTTTTGGATGACGGGTTGAGGTGAGGGGAGGCTTATAGTGGCTAGTGGTAGTATGGGCTACGGAGGCAGGTTCTTTGTGAGATGAAGAAGCCTCTGATTGAGTGGTTTTGGTGGTGGTGGTTTGGATAGTTTGGGTGATGGTGGATGGGGTGATCTGCTGCGTCTGGGTTTCCGAGGTTGTTCTCTGTCTCTTCTCCCCCTCGGGATGCCCCTCATCATCTGGGTCGTCACGTGGTCTCTTCGACTGCTCCGCCTCTCTGCGGCAAGACATTGGAGTCATTAGCCATAGCTTGATGTCTTACTCCCTCTCGTTCAGAGAGAGGGCGGTCTGTACCCGAGTCATGAGAATGTCGTGGAGTTTTTCAATGGGTACATCCCACGGTCCTGGCAGGGGCCTTGCCTTTGTCTTGGGATGATGTTTCGAGGGCCGTGTAGACCTTCGTCATGATGGTGTCCTCAAGCTTTTTGGCAAAGTCCGCAAGTTTGGCCTCTGTCATGAATGGGGAAAATAACGGGACGGAGCTACTAAGGCATTCTTTCGTCACGATCTCAGAGGAGGAAACTGACATGATGCCTGTTTGCACATGACTTGAGACACCGAGGCCACTTAGGTGCACCGTTGGCATCGAAAATGAGACGGACTCAGTTCGATGGCCCAGTGCAACAAGTGTAGGGATGTTGGCTGCTATGGGACTTCCGCTCAGTCCCTGGCTTGTTTCCAGCCAGAAGACACTGAAGAGCATTCTGTCCAGATCACTAAGATCTGGAGGTGCAGAAAAAACATGTATGTGTCCTAGGAAATGTAAACATGTTGGATGGTGAGGACACTAGACTCTATGTGGTGAAAGAATGTGCAGTCTGATGCGAAGAACTGTTGATTTCAACATCTACTACCTCAGAGCGAGGCATTGACGACATATGTGGCTCCTCGTGAGTAGATTAAACAACCATCTGTTGAGAGATGGTTGAGTGGCTAGGTTCGGGCATATGCGCGGATGGACCAGATGCCACGTCTTCTACTCGGGAGACGACAATGTGGTCTCCTCCACTTATGGGCTCGGTCCGGGCTATTTGTGGGCTTAGAGGCGGAGGATTCCGTTCACTTCTTTGTTTTGTGCGCCATTCCTGTTCGCGTCTTACGACATCTCCTTTTGATTTCTTCTTTTATTGCGAGCGGGGGATGTTGCACGTCCTAGACCTATACTTGGGTTTGTTGTTAGGCTTGTTCTCGGGGTAGGTCCAACTGGGATATGTTGGACCATAGGAACCTCCTCGAGCTCGTTTTTCCGGAGATAAGCGCGTATGACCTGGTTGGTTGGGTCGGCGAGCCTTAATAAGTCTTCAAGTATGGACATCGCCTCCCGGTCGAACTTAATACTGTGTGTGTGTCTCGTCTAAGGTGGACTCGATTGAATGATCTCGACTGCCTCTTTTCTATAGGAGTCGGACAAATATTGGCTCGAAAAGATTTTCTCAACAACCTCATTCAAATTCGGCTGTTGTGAGAATCTCTCCCAGATATTTTCTCCCGTTTGACTTGGCGCCCCAAATCCTCTCAATAGCCCGTGACTTGGTCATCCTCGCGCGCGGATCGAAGAGTTGGTCAATCCCGAGATTGTCGCAAGCTTGTCGCCCTCATGCGTGCGTGTGCGCTGCCTCGACCGATCGCGCGCGCGGTTCTCACCACCTTCGGCTCGGCCTAGCTCGTCCCGACCACCACAACCGCAGCTGCTGTCTACCGGAGCCACCGCCGCCTTGCGTCGCCGAGCATCGCCGTGCTCGGTCGGACCTTCACCGGCCTAGGCTCGGCCGCCCACGTCCCATCATCAAGTGCCGCCCGTCGATGATCGTCGGGCATGTGGCATGGCCTCGCGCCCTGCCTCGGCACGCCACACGCCTAAGTGGTGCAAGCCTTGGGTGGCCATCGTGCCGCGCACCAGCATTGCGCGCGCGTGAGCCTGGCTTATCCCGATGCCGCGTGCCTGATGTTGCCTCGACCATCATGCTTCACTTCATTTTGTCGTGGCCACTTGCTTCAAGCAAACATCACGTTCCTCTTCACAATGTAAGATTCGGACAGCTGCTTGCTTGATTTATGGGAGCAACATGCTTCGAAGAACCAACATAAGCAATTTCGTCTCCAGATTGCAGTTATTAGTAGCTTCTGTGTGGTTAATGAACACAAGCTTCTCAAACGATAATGAACACCTACGAAAGGAGCGAATAGAGATAAGTCGAGGCACATAAAACATTGTTGCTCTGAAGACGAAATTGCCCCGAACGCAAGGTTCTAGCAAACGTCTCCGAGAAACGACAACTTTCGTTTAGTGTATAGCGATATCTTAAATATACTAAACTTCGACGAACTATACTCTTGTTCGGGACTCGCAAATGGATAAACACTAGAATACTATATGCTATGATTTCTTTTTTATAAAAATGCAGGAAATCTTATGAATAATCACCATGGAGATATTGTAAGGATATCAAGTGCAAAAAGTACATCTTTGGATGGATTTCTTAATGAAAAGACACATCCCACGTATAAGAAAACCAACACACACCTTTTCATCAAATATGTACATCTATGTAACTTTTCAAATATGCAGTTTTAGGTTTAGTCTTCACACCTTTTTGAGAAGCATCTTTTGGATTACTAGTTCATTCACAATATCCAAAAAATTAGACTATATATACCGAGATGCCGTGTTTTAAAAAAAGTTTGGAATCATTTCCATGGGTAGTCATATTATAATATCCAAAGTTAAAGACGAAAATACATTATTGGTTAATTTTGGTTCTTGCATTGTGGATATTTTAATATTGTTATTGTTAGAGTTTGGAAAACACAACAAAAATATATTAAAATCGTGAACCCGGATGTAGAAAGCTTTGACAAAAAAGAAAAGAGCTGGTGACGACTGATTTGAACCTTTACGTCTTCATAAGAAAACAAAATACACGTCGAGGTGCTGCCGAGGAACCGAGGGACCTTAGCTCTTTATGTGGTCTCACTTTACCTTACCGTGCGAATCGGAAACTGAACCTCGTCGTAGTTACAATTCACACTTATGCAAAGGTTTACTTATTCACAAATACTAAATTTTAGATTCTTCTAGATGTGTGGAATTTTTAAATTTTTATTTCTTGTTGAGAGAAAATTAAGTTGAATTGTCGTGTGAAATATTATAAAAAATCAATTAATCATCATGTTAGGAAAAAACAATACACTAGATCATTGGTTGAAATAAATTAACTGTTGGTAAATAATATGATAATATGACCGATATTTCTATAGAATCGCGTTTGGAATTCACTTTCCAAAGACAATATTTCGTCTCAGGATAAGACTAGAGAATAATTCTTCTGATGCGTTTGTAAAATCAATGTAAATTCTGATGCGGGACCGCCACTAAGGGCGTTGCCCCTAGACCCCGCAAGGGGGCGCGGCCCCCTTGACCCCCGCTTGATTTTGGGTTTCGGAATGAACGTTTTCTGAGCGTGCACTCCGCACCTCCTAACTCGTGTACGCTTTATACCCAATTACACTAAAATATATAACACTAACATGTGGAAAAAAATTGAATTCACTGTTAATTCATTACATCATTGTAGGAAATAAGTTAAAAGCAGTTTAATAAAGCATATTGTTTCTCTTTAGCAAAATTAAGAATGCACTATAATATATTTGAATTGCAAATAAATAATCTATTGAGCTTATTTTCTAGCCTGATATCTACGTCATTACTAAATCGAGAGAAGATATTTTTTCCCTCATTTTTTAACCGCGCATCCTTTTAACTAATGCTTTCAAATAGTGAAATCAACAAAGTCTGTTGAGATTGGTTTGAGTGTTTAGAAGGGATGGAAAACACTATAGTCTATTTTTTGCTATTTACGGTCACAACCGATAGTAAATCCGAGTTGAATTGGTTGTGGGTTCTCAATCGAACATTGAAGATTAGACGAAACTAATATAGCTCTCAACTCTTAACTGAAGTATGCGAATGAGTATGAAGACTGTGAGTGTGTATGCAGAAAATTTGTTTATGAAAATTCGAAGACTAGATCATTCTACGTCTCTTATTCTTCCCCATTAGAAGTATTTCTCTAGAAGACTTTGGCTTACAACGCCGTTGTACAACCCACTTAGTTAGGCCCATCTAACTAGATTCCTAGTAACCCACAAACCTAGACTTAATTGGTCTTACGTTTGATCTTCGCAACACAACATAATTTGTTTTACGTTAGACTCTACACATACTTAGCTGGTATGATTACTTCAACATGGACTTAGAGGATAACACGTTGGACTTCACATCGCAAAATTAGTTGGTCCTATATTGTACAATATTTTAGCCTACTTGTTGTATGCGAAAGTTTCTACCTCATTGTTGATCTTCGAGTATATATAGAAGGAAAGACTTGAACTAGTCGTTGCTTGATGTGGACAACATATCTTCAATCTTCATCTTCAAAATAGACATCTGAGCGCGTGGCTTTCTGAAATAGCTCTATTGACCCCATAACATGTAACCTTGGTTTTGTTTTGTCTAAAGGAGCTAAACTCCATCTAGATGACCCTTTAACAACCACTTTAGATTCTGGTTGTCTTCAAACTTCATAATGCCGTTTGTCTTGACTTGGACTTCAACCTTGCTTGTTAAGTTGAAGTCTTGAGTCTTTGAATCCAATTTTCTTGATCGAACTGGATAGTTGGTTATATTGCGCTTGTTAGAGATATGTACTTGGAATGCCACATGAGGATTTGATAATATAAGGTATTTTTTTATTTATTTATCATTCCTCTAGTATGTTTAAAGTGAAACATATATTTGTGTGTTAAATGCCTTGTTATTCGTTTATTGGTTAATGAGTTTTTTACTTGGCATCCGATAGAACAATAAATGAATAAAACTCGTAGGTTGCAAATGACTATTGATGGTACGAGAGAGGAAAGACGTTAGTAGACTCAAAACCTCGAACATAAAAACATCCATAAACTGAAGGCTCGAGTTGGGTGCTAGACGACGGAGTAATGCTTATTTGTCGACGACTTCTAGTAAATGTGTCAATTATTCACTTGAGAAGTGGAAGTCGTGATATTGATACAAAACCAAATCATGTGATTGATTGTGTCAGACACTGACTCACAATCATATGATCACATGGCATATTACTTGAGGAGTGTCAATGATCGATGATTTACTATTGTAGTTGCAAAAACCTTAGACCGAAAGGGGCATTGTCGGGGTTAACTTTGGAGTCTTGACTTGTCACTAGTTTGCTAGACTTGAATTGTTGTTGCATGGCTCAACGACAAATGCAGTCTTAGTCTTGATAACGATTTGTGATTGCAAGTCATAGATCGCTGAGTACATATTCACAATCTTGAACTTTGAAGTAATCAAGATAATTGTCCTATGAGAACATGGACCGGAAATTACAAAATCCTTGGCAAATGTATACAACTAACTCATCTAGCGGACATGGAGGGTAGTTTTGTAAGTTGCAAGTTATGATTCTATCATAGAGTCAAGTAAATGAGTTTGACATACATCACGACTTTCACTCAAACGGGACACATATGAAGGGTTTATACGTGGGACAATAATATATAGTTGATTTGTGGAATTATTGAAGAGAAAATCATGCTTAAGTCGGGATCGGTCTTGTACGACGAGATTGACTTGGTGAATACTGGACTCTTGGATTCCTCCCTTGCCGATTGAGTCGAACCTAGAGAGCTGGACTTCAAAATGACATCAAGCTAGTTTTGATTCGGAATAACACGCGATTAGGCCTTTACAAGCCTTCGGTCGTTATATCGAACGAGTTGGCCAAAGTCAGGTTTCATTAAAAGCTAATGTCAAGACTTGAGTAGGACTAAGTGCTTGATTAAGAAATAAGGATAAATATGAATTTACCTAGAGATTTTTGAAAATTACATCTTGGGGTAATTTGGGACATAATATGTATAAAGTATAGTAGATATGATGAGATATAATTTGGAATAATATTTTAATATTTGGGCTTGGAATTTTCAAAATATATGGCTAGGCTTTTTCGAAAATTATGCTAAGTTATTATATAAGATATAGATATCAAACCATATCTTAAGTTAGCAAAAATATCTTTTACACTTAGAGTTGACTGGAGAGAGAAAATACAATGATATCTTTCCTCATTGAGATATGCCTTCGACGAAATCTACATGCCTCGGGGCACAAGATTTCGTCCACCTCCTTATAAATAAAGGAGCCGTACTTGATTTCGTCACACGAAAAAGCGTAACGAAAAACACACTGACCCCATATGCGAATTTCAGGCCGACATAAGTCGAAATTCTTTTAATAAAAAAACGTCTTTTCTCTAGCCATCAACTTAAACATAAGATTAAACATGATATTTTTCATTCTACAATTTGCGAAAGTTATTTGGTATATTTTCGAAAAATTAAACAATAAAGTAGTCGAAATTATGATATATTTTTGGCAATACCTCACATTTGAATAGGGTAGGATAAGATTTATACTGGGTATAAATTTCATATTTTTTCGTCAAATATAGTTGAGAACGACTTCGAGTAAATCTCCAACTTAAGTGAAGTCTATTTGTCTTACTAACTATAGAAGGTGGCGAAAATAAGGCCTAGGTAAGTTTGATTGCTTTAAATACCATTGCCGAAATGTTGGCGTTTTTGCTTAGCTATTTCGCGTATCACAAATAAAAGCTTTTAAGATCTCACTTGATTAGAAGATATGAGTGTTTCTACCCATGCAAAGAAGGTGATCATTTCTGGATATACCAAGAAGGTTGGTGTGGCAATCTGGAACATGTAGGAGTTGCAGGTTACGACAACTGAGGATCAATGAAAGCTAGCCATACCGCGACTCAAGGGTAAAGTGGTTTAGGGCTTGTCCCTCTTTCTATGTATGACATATTTATAATATGTTTACATAATTCGAAGAGTTTCCCGACTATAAGAAAAATGCATATTAGTGAAAGGAATGACGAGTTGTGAAATCTAGGGTATAATTAAAATACATCCAAAAGTTTATATCGGAAAATGCTATAAAAAAAAGATTCATATCCTAGAATGGGTATTGTATTTGACGAGTGCAAGATGATAGGTCCGATTCCAATCCAACCGAATCAAATTATTCGAAGAATTAATTAATCAAAAATCTAACGAGAATTATCGTAAGGATGTTTGAGCGAAACTTTAGCGGGAATTCTCTTCAAGGCTTGTTCTTCGATATCACATTAAGCTCTAAACTTTACAAATGAATTCTTAACCCTAATACATCACATTAGGGTCCATTATATACCAAACAAGTTTGGTATATTTGCTAAGTAGTCCTAATCTATGGCTTAATTAGGATTAAGCCCAAACTACTAATTACACTACAAGACTAAAATAACATATTTATTTGAACACAATAAATTTTTAATAACAATCTCCCCCTTCGTGTTCAATCTTTGCTTGAGCGTTGGTTATCTTGTCTCGTAAAGGGTATATCTTTACGAGAGTATATAATCTCTTCCTTTATCTTGTCTTGTGATGTCTTCCTTCTTTGGAGATCTTCAAGCTCACCATGTCTGAGAATACTCTTCTCGGCACCGGGTCTTTCTTTGAATTGTCTCTTGAAGTTAGTCTCACAAATGCCGGGAAGGTAGTGAAATTACTTGCCAGATTTGGAGTTTAAACTATGTTGGAGAATCTCCTCTTTTTGTGTTCTATCTCTCCCTTTGATAGTGACAAAACTTCCCTACTTTAGTTCAACCTAGTGTTGGGATCGGGGAATTTGATTTGAAATTTGGAGAAACGTCACGACAACTTCGGTCTTTGACTCGTGGTGTTTGCTTGGTTCGACGACACTTGAGAATTTTGCATTTCCGATCAACCTTGCACTTTCGTTGTTGTATTGCTCCCATTTTTAGTACTACTCCCCCTCATGATGATCAAGTTGGGAGATCGTCATGGCGATGTGTCAAAATGGGACGTCGTCGTTGGCAAGAAGATTGCATTGTCGTGACAAGGAGATGAGGTTTGTAGACTTCGTAGGAAATCAAATTTCGTAATAACCCGACGGAGCCACTAAGGCGTTCCGTAGATATGAAACGGGGCCACATAGGCTTCCCATTGACATCGTTCGAGGAGTGTTTCTCGTAGAAGATGGCCTAATACTGTTGTTGTTTTGATGTTGCAATGTCAAGACTTCCTTCCGATCGTCGAAACATGTATGAGAATGACATGTCGACGAAAGATCTAACTTGATCACAAAGACCAAGTGTATAAAAAGTGTACGTGTCCTAGAAAATTATAAACATTTAGAAAGTGAGGACACACTAGACACGATGTGATCAATGAAAGCGTTGTAACATATGTAGTTCTTAGCGAGAAAATGAAACATCGGTCTTTTAGGAGACGATGAGTGGGTAAGGCTCGGATGTGCACGCGCTGTTGAACCCAATGTACCGTCTTCTACCATGGGGGTTGTCCGAATTATTTGTGAGTAAGGGAATGATGTACCTTCGCCTTTTAGGAATATTTGTCCGATGTAAGCTCGAGATTCTTCCTTTGAAGTCCATCTCTAGAATGCCGGAGTAATTATCCATGATGTTGGATGAGGAGAGGAGATTTTCTTATTTTTTCTATTTTCTTCTTTTTAATTTTATTTTCTCTCTCTCTTTCTTTTCTCTATTTCTTTTCTGTTTTTTTTTTATGATATAAGTGTTTCTATCATTATCCAAGCTTAATTTGAACAAATTTTGTGTTAGGGATCGAAAACTGTGTTTTCACTGCGAAACGTTTTGCAAAACGTTACGAAATCAATTTTCGAGTGCGAAAAGTAAGATTTGCAGTGTTGAGTGCAAAAACTAGATTTTCGAAGACTGGTTGCAAAAATCGTGCGCGGTGCAAATATTAGCTCAAAGAAGAACGTGTTTGGCTCTGATACCAATTGAAAAGCATATTATATCCAACTAATAAAGATTAAAGTGATTTTACCACGATTAAATGGGAAGAATTAACTTAGCGTGGGGTGTTTTGTTCTTGAGAGAGTTTGGGAGGCTCTCGTTACTTCTCCAAATAGATCATCTTCACACACAAGACACATCTTAGTCTGTGTTGGGATTTTAGTATCTATACCACAAGATAGATATATAATACTTGGGCCCTAACTAGCCCAATACACTAAAACTAATTAATGGGCTTAATTTAGCCCCACACTAATTAATTAAATTATAAGACGGATATAACATAATTAAATAAACATAATAAAATAATCCTAACAAATGGTACTAGTAAGGGATTAAGTGTTACCAGTAAGTGTTTACGTGTTATCAGAAATGGATGATTAGTTACGAATTGCAGTTTACGTGTCGGGGGTTCTAGGCTTAGTTTTTCGAGTTTAGGTAGGTATCGGGGTTAAGATTAAGGATTTACGATAAAACATATGGTAATATGATGTACAACTTATGATTAATATACGATACACCAATAAAAGTTTTTTAGGATTTCGGGTTTCGGGTTTCGGGTTCGGGGTCTAGGATTTAGGGTCTAGAGCTTAGGATTTCGGGCTTTGTTGTCTAAAAAATATTACTCGTGATCGGATGTTTAACATTGAACAAGTTCGTGATGAATTTCATAATGTTATGTTCACCGAGATATATTTAGTCTATGGTGTGGAATGAAAGACTAAAATTTGCATGACTAATGACTTCAACATTATACTTTTTACGCCAACATTCGCATATTGTGTCTTTCACAGGAATTTGGTAGTTTATATTCAACATATCATCTATTTCCATGACTGTCTATCTTATATATATTCGAAGGAAAAACGACATTTATGAACGAAATTAATCGAATTAGTAATGTGATACTGAGAAGTTATTAGGTAGTACTAGTATACACAAATGTGTTATAAACTGGGTTTGTCTTGTTATTTTTTCTCAGACGTGTGGTATTATTTGCAGATAATATGGTAATATTAAGTGATTATCATGTTCTCAGACAATCTATAACCTTCTACAATGTTCTCAATGAAGTTATTTTTTTAGCATGAACATGTGTTATAATTGTTACATAAATGTTACTTAGGTCTAGAATGTTTTAATTTGGGTGAAAGATAATTTTTTAATTATTCCATGTTTAACATAAAAAATTCTCTTGGATTCTTAAGAGTCATGATAAAATTGTGTCGATTTTATCTTAGTCGGTCATTTAAAGTCGAGATTACACAATATTTTACAAGGTTTTTGAGTTGGGTTTAGCACTTTATTTCATTATAAACTTCAGTAATTTTCCTGATTATTAAGACCATGAAAAATTAAGATTGATTTAACCATATTCAGTCACTAACATCGAGATTCAGAGGTTTTCAACGTTTTTTTGTTATCATCGGCGGTTTTCGATCTATTTTCTGCGGTCATTTGCTTGTGTACAAGATGTGTTACTGAGAAGAAATGCATCGTTATTGATGTTTTTGGATGCGTTTTTTCTGACAACATTTGTTATGCGTTACAAGGACATGTGTTACATTCATTGTAGAAAGTGTAACTCGGTAAAGTATGTTAATTCACAAACGATTCAATCATGGGTCACATCAAAGTTCCTTGTTATCCCATTAGTAACTTTAATAATTCTCGTCGATTACTAAGACCCATGATAAAATTTAGTCGAATCCATCTTATTCGTCCATTAAAGTCTAGATTTTACCCGTTTTTCAATGAGATTTTTGAATTGGATTTGAAGAAATATTGCATTATAAACTTTAGAAATTTTCGTTGATTATGAAAACCCATGAGAAAGTGAAGTCGATTTAACCTTATTCGGCGATTCCATCTATTTCAACGATTTTGGCGGATGAATTCCGTCTATTTTCTTGGCCCCTTGTTTGTGCAAAACATATGTTATTTACAGGATTTCAAAATTGCGCGAACATTTGTTGTAAGCTACAATGCGTTATATTGGAAAGTATTAACCGAAAAACAAGAAGTGTTACTCAGAAAACAAGAAGTATTAGACATCAAACGTGTAATTCACAAACGTTTCAATCTTGGGTCGCGTCAAATACTTCGCTATTCCATGATTAACATCAATAATTCTCATAAATTGTTAAGACCCATGATCAAAGTGAATCGATTTTACCTTATTTGCCAGTAAGTCGAGATTCCACCGTTATTCACAAAATTTTCGAATTGGGTTTGAAGCATTATTTCATTCTAAACTTTAATAATTTAAGTTTATTATTAAGGCCAATGAGAAATTGACGATTTAACCTTAGACGATCATCAATCCCGAGATTAAGCCGTAGTTGAGCTTGAAATTTCGATTCGATCGTTGTAGAAGACGATGACATACAACTGTAAATTCCGCAACATTGAAGGGAAGATGGGTCTTTTTATCGTGAATAGGTCCTTATCTCTATAGTAAACATAATATGGGTAATTTTCTCTAACTTAATATTATATGGGTCCTTAAACCTTATGAAACTGTGCTATTGGGGCCTGAAACCTAATTAGCCCTTAAGTAAACTATAAGACTAAGATAACATAAATAATTTAACACAATAAAATTTCTAATTTTCTTTTTGTTCCTTAGCATTTTTACGCGTATTGCTTTTACTTATCACTTCATCTTCAGTCGAAGGTGACTTAGAATGTGTATTTGCATTTTGAGTTTTAGTCACCGGTGTCTTAGATTTATTAGTAAAACGTCAATTTTCTTTGCACAATAAAACATGTATTTGCACAATACAACGTCAATTTTCGTTTCCTTATCTTGTTTAAAAGAAAATATTTTTGTAGAAAATTTATTTAAAACACATAAGGATGGGGAATTTTTGAGATTTGAAATCTCCTCTAAAAGCTTTTTCTTTTCCACTCGGAAACGTACTCTTTCATATTCCAGAGATGCATTTAATTCGGCCATTTTACTAATAACCTCTCGAATTTCCCAAAGGTTTTTCAGCATGTAAAGTATTTTCCCCGTTGGATGCTAAGTCTTTAGAGGAATTTTGGTTCGCAATAGTGTCCTCTAATGTTTAATTTTAGAGCACAATTTACGGCGTTCCTCAAATAGAAGATTATAGCTACCCAACAAATTGCTCAAATCAGTCACTTTTTACTGCGTTCTAAGTTCGCAAATTTTTAGACTACTTATTAGTTCACTAATTCGATCTTTCAATTTTATTTCTTGAGATTTAAGGTTAGTGATTTTCGCACGCGCATCATCCACATGGCATGCAAGACTTCCTCTTTCTTCCAAACTCCTGACTAAGCATTTGTAATTATTATCTAGTCTACTCTCTAACTCTGTTATAGTCTTTTCATGACGTTTAACTTGAGTTTGCTCTAAATAAGAATACTTTAAAGGAGAGTTTGTGTCTGGGTACGTCTTGGGGTCGGCGTGACTCTCTTGTGCATCCGCTCGTGCTAGGCCGATTTTACGACAATCGAGGGATATTCGCTACGAGGGTAACAATCTCATCCCTTTATACGTGTCTATATATCATACATGTTCTTTTTAGTATTCGAGCTATCCGAGCATAGCGGGGATCTCGGAAAAATATTTTGAAATTCCGCACCGCTTAGGGAAGTCACCCGGAGCACCCGAGGTTCCCCAACAGTGGTATCAAAGCGGTGCTCGGATTAAAAAACCACATAAACGAACCCAAAATGATATCGATTGAGCAAATCACCGAGTTGCTCCTAGCGTAAAAGCATGAGTTGCTCTCGGCTCGAGTTCGCCGACCAAGCACTCGCACGGCCGGATCACTGTAGGTGCGAACAATCCGGTCAACACCGTTGTGAGAAAACGCAGAACGGTTAATCTCCCCGTGGAAAGCGCGTGTTAAGGTGTACGTTGCGTAGATTGCTTGGATCTTGTCATGTTTAGCGATCCGCGTAAAAATCTATTTGAATGGAAAATTTCAGCGACACGTCGAACAAGGACAGCGGGGTTTGTTGGCTCGGGGCGAAGCCTTAACACCAACGACTTCCGTTCGAGTCTGACGGACTATTAGCATGGTCGTTGTCCGCGTAAAAATCTATTTGAATGGAAAATTTCAGCGACACGTCGAACAAGGACAGCGGGGTTTGTTGGCTCGGGGCGAAGCCTTAACACCAACGACTTCCGGTTCGAGTCTGACGGACTATTAGCATGGTCGTTGTTTCCCAAAGCTCAAAAACGAGTTGTTCCCTGAATCGTATGCTAAAACACGTCTATACTGCTTTGAACTACGATAATAAAAGGATACGGGGTGAAACTCAGGTGATGATGACGTCTCGGTTTGGAGGAGCAGTAGTGAGGGCCGATGGTTCTTTTTTTGGGCTCCGAGGTACTTTGAAATCCCGATGGGCCAATAAGGATAGATCCATTCCATTCATAATTGGATCTAAAAATACTTGGCCCAAATTAAAGTTAAAATGGGCCTTGGATTTTTTATTTGGCCCAATAAGTTACCCTAGTGGGCTCACTGGTCCAAGCCCAATATAAAGCCCAAATATCGTTTCGGATTTTTTGAGCGTTTGTTGTCACACATGTTTATGTGAATGTATGATACGTTTAAGACGTCCGTGTGGACTTAGGCTCTACATTTTCCGTGTGATATATTCAGGGTGACAAGGTTCCCCATGGTTGTATTTATTTTATACGGGTTGTTTGAGACACCTGATCCCCCGTCTTGTACTTTACTATTTTCATTAAGTAAAATAGGTTTAAGTATGGTGGCTGTACGAGAACAAGATTGAAGTACGAGAAGGCCGTTCGAGAACTTGGAGCCCGCTCGAAGACTTGGAGTCATCCTGAAGACTCAAGAGATGTATTTATATAAAACAAAGGTAGTAGAGTAGAAATAGTCCATGATGACCGTCTTATAGGCAAACTTGGTTTACCACGATTATGTGTGTGTTGGTTTTCGTGATATGCATGTTTATGTGCTTATGTGCGAGACATATTCTCCCGTTGGACCCATACTAAGTGAGTAAAGGAACCCGTTTCCTGTCTTCTATCAAGCTTGATACTGCTGCGACTTGAGTGTTTGTGCGGTCTGTTCCGATTTATCTGCGCCAAACATTTAGCTCTTGACGTGGGTAGTTCGGGTGCATTTGCCTAAACACCGCTCTCCGAAACATATTGTTTGGTCCTATTTCATCAACTAGCAATCAATCTAAGCATGAATTCTAGATATTCGAATGAGAAATTTTGAGAATTACCTTCGGTCGATATCGAATTTAAAGATCGGAAAAGAGAAACGATTAGAGAGTGTAAGTTTTCGATTTGAAAATTTTTCGAACGTTATAATCGAAAAAGATTTTCGATCGTATAAGTTTTTCGTGGTATATTTACCAAAAATTATTTTTCGAACGAAAAGGTTTTGCAAAGAAAATATCCTATCGAAAAATAGTTTGTCGAATAATTTTGTTGATCGCAAAAACTTTTATCGAAAAATTTGTAATCAAAAAATTTAAAAGTGATCGAAAATTTTCGTTAAATTTGACTCAAATTGTTGGCCAAAAGTTTTTCGAGTGTGAATTATTCCATTGAAATATTTTTTCGCTAAATTTTGATTCGAAAATTTAGTAGATCGTAAATCTTGAGATAAAAAAACTTTTAATAGTAAAACAAGTTTTTCGTGTCAAAATTAGATATATATTTAGCGAAAACAGTATCCGTCGAATTTTTTTTTCGCTTTCTTATACACGAAAAAGATATTTATGAGTCGAAACACTTATTATCGAAAATAAAGTTTTTCGAGTCTGATATTTGAGTGAAACTCACGAAAACAGTGTGAGTTATCGAGAAACTTTTCGACTGTAAACTTATTTGAAAAATATTTTTCGAGCCAAGTTTTTTGATCGAAAAACGATCAAAGAACAACCTTCAAGTTCAATGAAACAGTGAAAATCTAGATCCAACCGAAAAGTTCAAGTTAGGTGCTGACAATTCTGGATAATCACTCGATCTAAGTTCTGAATATGAAAAAACACAAGATTAACCACGTTTTACAGCAAAATATATCGATTATGAAGAAAATCAAATCGTATTCAAAACTTAATCGCAAACACAAATATCGATCGATCTGAAATAATATGAAGTTCTAAGCGATTGAAATCAGTACGTAATTCATTCTTAATATATAATCTATCACTTAATCAACAAGATCATCAACAAAATTCGCAACAATTAAGCACATTGATCAAAATACATTTCACGTACGTTTTTCGATCGAAAAATCTTGAAAATTATTTTGATCTTTGAGTAGCGAATTCAATCCAAAAGCGACACGATCTGCTCTGATACCAATTGTTAGGTCTTATTTCATCAACTAGCAATCAATCTAAGCATGTATTCTAGATATTCGAATGAGAAATCTCGAGAATTACCTTTGGTCGAATATCGAGTTTGAAGATCGGGAGAGAGAAACGATTAGAGAGTGGAAATTTTCCTTGCCTTTCTCTCTCTAGAATGTGAATTCAATACTTTGTGAATTTTCTGAAATAACTTCTCTTTCGATTTTTGTTGTGTACATGGTATATATACCTCTATACATGGTATATTTACAAACTAGTCATACTTAACAAAAATACGAGCTACGCCCCTAAGTACAAGGATAACTAATTAACAAAGCACAATTTCTATGTTTCTTCAATCTCCCCCTTTGTGCTTGTTTTTTTTTCAGCTGCGTTTATCCTTGTCGGGCGTAGAACGATCTCCTCAATCCCAGTGCTGTCTCCTAGTGTCGGACAACATTCCCCAGCTCCAATTTATCATTTATTGCATCCAGAAGCTCATTTAGGAGCGGGACCTCTTCTTCACGAAGATCCTCGAAGATCGTTTCTTCAGTGATCTCCGCCATCCTCTTCTCGAAGCGCTTCCTCACGAGCTTCAACGTCCTGTCACATAATTTGTGAACCTCAGACTTCATCATTGCTCTCGTCTTTCCAATAATTGAATTCCGATAAGTGATGGCGAGGCCTGGCTTCTTGAAGATGTAATTTTCTGGGAAGTCGTTGAGCGGAAAGCCTTTCATGAGCGGAGACTCCATGTTGACCTTCTTCATATTGTTCTCTACGGTAATTTGAAGGTCATGTGCGGTGTGGAACTTGATCTGCCGCACCATGAATCTCTTTAACCCCTCGAGTCCTTCCTTCTTGATGTAACCAGTGGGCATCTGGTATTTTCTGTTGTACATCTGAAACAGACGATACACGTCGTCTGGTGGAAGGAACGACAAATAGCTTTCATCTATCTCCTCTCGAGTATGGTTGTTGTATGTTCGCTCGATGTGATATATAGGGGTTGGGTAACTTCCAATCGTGTGTGATACGCCCACGAGTTGGAGGATTGGTGGCTTGTCCCTGAAATTTTTTCTGAGTTGATCTGTTGGGATGCCACTTCGATCCGCACCAAGGTAGTTTAGTAAGAAGATGTGCTCCATCTTCTTTCTTTCTTCCCAGTGTGAGATGCCCCGTAAATTCAGCTCATTGAGCTTCTTGATTCGATAAGGAGCCCTCCAGATCTGCTTCCTTATATCTTCAAGGAATGTGACTTTAATCCTTACATTCTCCCAAGGCGTCTCGACTTTGACAGTCCCCTTTGATAAGCGAGGAGGGGAGTCGACTCGATGCCTGATTTTCTCTGGTAGTTCGGGGAGTGTGGAGTTGTAGTTCTCGGCATCTTGAAGTTCTTCGTCTTCAAGCAGCACCAAATCTACCGAAGCTTGTTGTAAGAAGTATCTGACAGTGGAAAGCCTGACTTGAACAGCTTCATCTAGTTCCCATTGCGTCAGCCACTTCTCGTTTAAGATGTAATCATCTACAATCGCATGTGGATCGTAGACGACTGCTTTCGGTTAATTTTGTAGGAGGTTGGGGTCGGGATTGGATTTGGACTTATGGGAATGGGAGGTAGAGTTTTTGTGTGGGATGTGGTGGTTGTTTGTTGGCGAGTAGTGGGTTGTGTGGTTGATGAGTTGGTGGATGGTCCTCCAGCTTCTCGAGTCGTTGTTTGTTTTTTCGACTCTGACCACGGCCGCTTCATGTGTCCATTGCCGTTTCTCCCCCTCATGATGATAAAGATCATCGGGATCATCATGTCCTCGCTTCGTGCTGGAGCTTTCTTCACGACACCGTGTTTGGGCAGGCGGCTCGGGTTCATCTACTAGCCGTTTGTAGAGACTCTCCTCAGCTGGGGTCCTGGTCTCTAGGGCTAGTAGTTGAGAGATGAGGATGTCGTGAAGCTTTGTAGAGACTCTCCTCAGCTGGGGTCCTGGTCTCTAGGGCTAGTAGTTGAGAGATGGGATGTAAGCTGGGTGATAGGGATGGTGTATGGGTTGATGAGGGAAGGTGAGTGGGTTGGAGTGGTTAAGGTGGGTTGTATGGGGGTGTGTATGGTGGTTGTTAGTGGTGGCGAGGATACGGGTGTGGTGTGGGCTTCGGACGGAACTACCTCTGCGATTGGTGCTTTTCCGGGTATCCCGTCAGGAAGTTTCAATAGCTTGGAACATGCTGTCCATCAGTCGGTTTTCAAGAGAAGAGATGTTTGTGGAGAGGGCCTGTTGCCGTCGTTGCTCCATCACGATGATGGGTGGAGTGGGGCCAGGGAGGCGCTCCACCGTCACAACATCGGAGAAGATTTCCGATGTACCGCCTGGGAGAGGATTTGAAATACCGGAACGTCCAAGGACATCTGTTAACAACCCAGAAGTCACCACTTCAGTGGGTTGGCCCATTGTTTTCTCCGAAGATGTCGGGGGTCCAACGGGGCTTCCACATATTCCTTGAGATGATACGGTAGGTATCATCTATGGGTGTTGAAACAGATTCAATGTGAATCTGTGTGGTTGTCTGAACCGATGGTGGTGGAGGAGACGACATTGAAGCTATTTGGGTTGAAGGAGATGCCGAAGGGGCAGAAATCTGCTGTCGTCGTGATCCCCTTCGTAGTAGTCTGCATTCCTCATCAGACTCAGTGGCCTCAGGAGATTCGGGGTCAGATTTTTGTTTTGGGGTCTACATCCCCTTCGTAGAAATCTGCTGTTTTCAAAAATATTTTTGTTTTGGGGACAGATTGTCCATTTTGAACATTATCACGTAAAAATTTCTCATGACATATAGAATAATAATTTGCCGTCAAATCATGTAACTAAACTAATATTCTAGGAGCATATTATGAATAATTTTGACAACTCTCGCAAGGTGCGCTCATAGCACTCAATTTATTTTAATCTTGGAAATTAGTAGATATATCACACATGTCAACATAACAAAATTATATCAATAAATTTGTTATCGTAGCGTATTTAATCAACTTACCAAGTGATAGTCCATCAATTTGAATCAAATGGACTTTGAAGGGATTATATTTAGGCTCTGACTAGAAGGGTAGAATTTTTGGGATTAGTGAGCTTAAAAATTCTTCAATTCCAGGGGCCCTTTTGAAATTTATTTCTGCTCCTTTTTTTTTTCTTCTGCACTTGTTCAAGATGAGTCTCTTCTGTTTTACTAAGCTTTGAGAGATGAGATCTTCTTTTGTTTTTGGACCGAGACCGTGTTCCTCTCGAAGGTTTCACAGTTATGGAATTTGAACCCAACGCCGTTCTTCTCTTATGTTTTCTCGATATAAGAACTAGATTATGTTGGAGAGGTTCACTTCGAGGTGCTTTTCTTCTAGGAGTATACAAGATTATCTAGGAGAAATTCACAATGAGATCCGTGTTTCTCTTCTATAATGATTGTGAATTCACCATGTGCATCTCTTTTTCTCTCCCCCTCCTTTTCTTGATAGAGCAACCCCGAAGATTATGAATAAGGCTGAAGGCTTGATCGGGTTTCAAAAGAAAAAGAATGTCGGAGAAGGCTCAAAGGGGATTTCTAGAGGAAAAAGTGAATGATTTATAATTTGGGTCAAGTGAGGAATTTCATAATATTGCCCTTATTATTTTCATGACAAACTAATACAAAAGCAAGAATGAGGCTACAAAATACAAATCAAGAGATAGGCTTTTGAAGTGCGACACACTATAAAAAAATATTGAGGTTCAAATTCTCACATATATGATGTGGCTTTGTGTCTAGTGAAACAAACGAAGCTCTTTGAATAAAAGAATGTCACATGAATTTTAAGGCCAAGAACTTAATCATATATCAAAGAAATATTTTTGTGAGTAGTTCAAAATAGGTAAGGTTATCGTCATCCCCCTTTTTTTTATGTTATTATATATATATATATATTATTTTAGTTTTATTTTTCTTTTTGTATATAAAAAAATTGAAAGATAGTGTCACGCAAGATAATCAACGAATATCAAGAAGCACATTGAATATCATATATAAGCATATTAGAGCATGTAAATCATATCTCAAGTAAGATTGAGATTCAACAGGCCTAACTTAGCAATAAGGAATTGGAATTGGAATTGTTTTTCATCTAATGCCTTAATGAATAAGTCGGCAAGTTGAAGCTTCGTTTTAACAAAATACATATATATAGTGCCTTTTTCTCCATGATCTTTTATAAAATGATAGCAAATATATATGTGTTTCGTGCGTGAATGATGAACAAGGTTGCAAGTAATGGCAATAACACTTTGAGAATCACTATAAATGAGAATGTTATTTAATTCAAACCCGTAGTCGTTTAGTTGTGTCTGCATCCATAGAACTTGTGAGTAACAACTGGCAGCCACGACGTATTCTGCCTTGGCCGTCGACGTTGACACGCAATTCTGCTTCTTTGGAGACTTGCATACCAACTTATCGCCTAAAACTTGTGCTCCGCCAAACGTGCTTTTTCTGTCCATTCGACAACCTGCATAATCAACGTCAGTATAGCCAATTAATCTAAAATCAGTGTCTTTTGGATACCATAGCCCTAAGTTAGGAGTTCCTTTGAGATAGCATAGAATTCGCTTGACCGCGTGCATGTGAGACTCCTTCGGGTCAGCCTGAAAACGAGCACAGAGGCAAGTGACGAACATGATGTCGAGTCGGCTTGACGTCAAGAGAAGAGATCCGATAATACTCCGATAGGTTGTAATGTTGACTGCCTTGCCAGAAGGATCAATATCCAATTTGCAGTTTGTTGACTTGAGAGTATTCAGAGGTGTGCTCTTGTCTTGATTAAATCTCTTTAGAATATGTCAGATATACTTGGTTTGCTTATGAATATTGCATCTTTGAGTTGCTTGACTTGTAAACCAAGAAAGAATTGGAGTTCTCCCTTTAGGCTCTATCGAATCTGGTCTTCATTAGATCACCAAATTTCTGACAGAGGCGTTCATTAGTCGAGCCGAAGATGATGTCATCGACGTATACTTGAACAATCATCAAGTCCTTGCCTTTCTTTTTGATGAAAAGTGTCGTATCGATTGTTCCTGTAATAAAGTTGAACTTTACTAGAAATTCGCTCAGAACATCATACCAAGCACGAGGGGCTTGTTTTAGTCCATAGAGAGCTTTATCCAGTCGATAGACACAATTAGGATAATTTTCGTGCACGAACCCTTCGGGTTGAGCGATGTAGACTTCTTTCTTTAACACGCCGTTGAGAAAGGCAGTTTTGACATACATTTTATAGACTTTAAAGTCTTTATGAGCCGCACATGCTAGAAATAATCGAATAGCTTCAATACGTGCAACCGGAGCATACGTCTCGTCGTAGTCAATACCTTCTTGTTGATTGTACCCCTTGGCTACGAGTCGTGCTTTATTGCTGACAATTTCACCGTTCTCGTTCTTATTATTTTTGAAAACCCATTTAGTTCCTAAATTTTTTTTCCATGCGGTCGAGGAACTAGTATCCAAACTCGTAGATGCTCGATTTGGTTGAGTTCATCTTGCATTGTGATCACCCAATCCGTGTCTTTACGGGCTTCGTCTACCTTAAGTGGTTCATTTTGGCTTAAGAAGCACGTGAATAATCCGCTTTGTGTAGATGTCCTAGTGCGTACTCCACTTGGAGGATCACCAATTATTTGGTGGATAGGATGAGCTCGGTCCACTTGCGTTCATGCGGAAAAGCCAAAGTAGATCCATCGTTTATTTGTAGATAGAGACATCCTGAATTGATAGGTTGATCATTCGTAATAGGGAAATTCATTTCGGAAGTTGAATTGGAAGGAATTTCTGTATCGGGATTAGTAGGAGCAGTAATACTAGTTGAAGATTTGAATTTGGAGACTCTGGAACATTTGTTGGAGGTTGAGGGTTCGGAATCTCAATAGTAATTTCAGCCATAGAAGGAGAAGGTACGCTGCTTGGTATAGAAGCCAACACAACTATAATCCCGAGTTCTGAACTATTTTGTTCAGAAGCCAAATCGATCACTTCTTGAAAAGTGACGTTGTAAATTTCGAAAATAGTACGAGAACACTTGATATAGACTCGGTATGCTTTAGAAGTGGATGAATATCCGACAAAGATGGCTTCAAATGCTTTGGGGTCGAACTTGATTCGATGCTCTCGATCATTGGCTACAAAGCATTTGCACCCGAAGACTTTGAAGAAAGAGATATTCGGAATCCTTTGATTTATGATATCGTTCGGCGTCTTTTCAAAGCATTTGTGAATAATCATCCGATTTTGCGTAAATCACGCTGTATTCACTGCTTCAGCCCATAGAAAATGAGGGATACCGGAATGTATTAGCATTGTTCTTGCAGCTTCAACTAAAGTCTGGTTCTTTCATTCTACGCGCCATTTTGTGGAGGCGTTTTAGCAACTAAAAATTGTTGAATAATTCCAAGTGACTGATAGTAATTGTGGAGACACTGGTTCTTGAATTCAGTCCCATTGTCAGTCCTGATTACTTGGATTTTCTATTGCAGGAGATTCTGAGTCGTATTCACAAAGCTTATTATCAAGTCTTCATTCTCATCTTTAGTACGGAGATATCTTGTCCAAATGTAGCGAGAATAATCGTCTACAATTACTAGCACATACTTACGCCCGTTGATACTTTGTGTTTTCATTGGTCCACAAAGGTCCATGTGTAATAATTTCAACGGTCGAGATGTGGAAGCCACTTGCTTGAGTTTGTGTGACGCTTGCTTCATTTTTCCCATTTGATAAGCCAAACAATGATGCTCTTGGTGAAGGGAAATAGTTGGTAGACCGTTGACCAACGTTTTGATAAAAAGTTTGTGAAGAGCTTTGAGATTTAGATGAGATACACGTTGATGCCATAAATTGTTCCTCTTGATTGTAGTTTGTGATATGATGCCAACATCTGTCGAAGGTCGTACTATTATCAGATTGATGGTGTCTAGATTAGATCGTCAAGATCATGTAAGAAGTTCTTGATTCTGGCTATTTTAGATTCTGCACTGATCAGCTAGAAACACCACTTGAAACCCTTTGTCCCAGAATTGTCCTATGCTGAACAGGCTGTGTTTAAGACCTTGGACATAAGAGACATCTTTGATTGTCCGATTGTTTAGAAGAATATCTCCAAAGCCTAGTATTGGAGCTGAATCGTTGTTACCGAATCTGACTTTTCCGCTATATCGGTCTTGATAGTTGCTCAACAGTTCTAGATACCACACATGATGGATCTGCATAAAAAGATTTTAGAGAGACTTAGGTACCCAGTTAGTAATGGGTCCTCTCAGATTAGCAGTTTAGTAGTTAAGGTTTGTTCATTTTTGGTTCCTAAACCATTGGAGCTCTTAGGTACCAAAACCAACTTATAAGTAGTTGGTTTAAGTGGTACCTCTTTAGGTAAGTTGGCCTTGTTGGCCTGCATTGGCCTAGTTGGTGTTTTGGGAAACCATCGAGGGTGAACCTTACATGGGAGATTAATTTCAGCTCGGAAAAATGTCTTATCAAGCTTAGTGCATGAGAAAATATTTTCTCTAGCTAGTCTCCTAAGGTGTTTAGCCAAATGTACTTGGACTGGGTACCTTAGACGAGGACGAGAATGTATGGAGCTATAAGCTTGCTCAATAGCCGGATCTTGTTTCCTATGACATTTAAGACTTTCATTTGTCTTAGAATGATGGTTCTTGTTTTTAGAAGTAGAGCCGTTTTCAAAATTTGTGCTTTCAAAATTAATAGACTTTAAAGCATAAGTTGATGCAACAATATGAAAATTAGAAACAGTTGTCTTCTTACGAGTGTCCTTAGTTTTTGATACAGAAGAAAGTTTAGAAAATAAGTTATTTCTATCAATTTTCTTCTGAAATTCTATCCTAGGCACTCTTTCCTTTGCATGCTTCACCTCTTTTACTACTCTACGTGTGGATGGAGTAGAAAAAGAGTTAATAAAAACCTTTTTCACCTTTGAAGTATTTAAGGACTCTTTTCCTCCCTTTACGCTTTTTCAAGAAGATTTCTTTTCTTCTAAAATATTTTGTAAAATAATGGGAGGTGTTTTCGTAAATTTTATCTTGTCCTTAATTAATGATTTTTCTTTCAAAATAAAATCAGGACAAGATTTTAAAATTGAGGAATTTTTTAGATTAGAAATCTCAAATAAAAGCTCATTTTTTTCTGCTTATTCTTTCTTTCTGTAAGGAAGCGTTCAAATCAGCTATTTTCTTAATAATAGCGGGAATATAACAGAAAGTAGAATTTTTACAATGATAAGCATTTTCTTCCTTAAATTTAGGAAGATCTTCTAAAGGATATAATGAATTATAATCACTAGACAAATTGATTTCCCATGTCTTGTAACTATTATTCAAATCAGTGGAGTCAAATTGGTGTATTCAAATTGATTTCCCAGCGTTGATTTTTTTCTCAGAAGTAGCTAACCTAGATTCAAGACTATTTATTGTTTTCTTAGCATTAGATAAGAGAATTTCTAGGTGAACTTTCTTATCTAGTTGCTTTGGAAATTAATTTCACTGAGGCTAGTCTTTCCTCTAATTATTTTGTACTTTTTCCGCTCATTTTTCATGTTAGCATATTTAATTTGTAAAGATTCTAACATGATTAATAAAGTAGATTCGGGTGTAGCTACCTCTTGAGATGAGGTCGATGCTTTGTCGTCGTCGTCGGACCTTTTCATTGAGTTATCGTCTGAGGCATCGTCAAGATCGCCATGAGAGCTAGATTGTCGTTGTCAGAATCTATTGTGTCTTCTTTCGCGTTTTGGATTATGATGACTCGGCCGGTCTTTCCTTGTGCTTAGAGCTTGAGGTCCGAAGTCTATTAGCCGAAGAGGAGAAATTCATTTTATAGAACTTTTTGCTCATTATTTTAGTAATGAGAGCCAATTGTTTCTTGAACTCTTTCATATCGGGCTCGGAATCCGATTCTGACTCATCTTCATCTTCGGAAGAACTTGGCAACTTGATGCTTTTATCTTTACGAGATCGACTAGGTTTTGTTTCCGAAACTAGAGCTATAGAGTCTTCGATCTGTTTGCCCTTAAGTTCTTTTTGTATCTCGTTTATGTCTTCCTCGTGTTGAGCGAGATTATCAAACACGGCGTGGATATCCATCTCGTCCAAATCCTTGTTTTGATGGATTTGCATGGATATTTTCTTCCACTCTGGTTGAAGAGAAGAGAGAAATCGGATGTTGACCTCCATGATGGTCTTGAAAATTTCTATTTTTCTCATCTCACTAAGAAGAATTAAATAGCGTTGATAGAGTTCGTAGACATTTTCCTCCGTCTTTGCTTTGAATGAGTCGGAAGCAGTGAGAATGTTCGCTTTCTTGGCTTTAAGTCCGACTTCGGTCCATTGCATCATTTTGTGGAGCTCGTCCCACATAGCTTTTGCACTTGATAGACTATATATTTGCATATATATGTCATTCGGGATTCCTTGCATGAGAAAGTTTTAGCTCCTAGATCGGCTTTTGCTCTTAATCACTCCCCCTCTGTGTATTCACTAGGAATTTTGAGTCTTCTAGTGGCGGGAATTGGAGGATTATTAGTGACATGCCTTCTTGGATAAGCAAAATTGAGCGGGACCTTCTTGAAGAGAAGCTATCAAATTTGTAGTTTGAGCTTTTGTTTCCAAGAAGTTCATGAACCGGCTTCTCCATACGGTATAACTGGAGTTCGTAAAATTGGAGGGCGGACGTCGTTTCCAAGTGAGTAAGCATCCATTTATAGTTGATTGGTAGGATCTCGTGAAAGTTTGGAATTGAAATGATAAAAGTGTTTCACAAGTGACAAACTTCGTTAGTAATGTTTAGCTCGTACATTAAGAAATTTCCTTTTCGAAACTATTTTTAGTAGTTTTTTAAAAAAATATTTTGATTGCGAAAAATATTTGATATAAGAGTGGATAATTCAAAATTTGCTACAAAATTTTGAATTTTAGATCGAAAATTTTAATTTCAAAGAAGAATATTCGGAGAAAAATATTTTTCGCAAGTTTTGAAAATTACGATTTTTAATTTAAAATAAATCAAATTAGTGTAAAATGTGTGTGTGTTTGAAAATTCAGTAGTCGAAATTTTCTTGGAGCAGTAAGTTTTCCGATTTGAAAATCTTTCGAACCTTATAATCGAATAAAATTTTCGATCGTATAAGTTTTTCGTGGTATATTTATCGAAAATTATTTTTCGAAAGAAAATGTTTTGGAAAGAAAATATCCTATCGAAAAATAGTTTGTCGAATAATTTTGTTGATCGCAAAAACTTTTATCGAAAAATTTGTAATCGAAAAATTTAAAAGTGATCAAAAATTTTCATTAAGTTTGACTCCAATTGTTGACTAAAAGTTTTTAGAGTGTGAATTATTCGATTGAAATATGTTTTCGCTAAATTTTGACTCGAAAATTTAGTAGATCGAAAATCTTGAGATCGAAAAACTTGTAATAGTAAAACAAGTTTTTCGTGTCAAAATTAGATATTTATTTAGCAAAAACAGTATCCGTCGAAAAAAAAAATTTCGCTTTGTTATACTCGAAAAAGATATTTATGTATGAGTCAAAAAACGTATTATCGAAAATAAAGTTTTTCGAGTCTGATATTTGAGTGAAACTCACGAAAACAGTGTGAGACATCGAGAAACTTTTCGGCTGTAAAATTATTCGAAAAATTTTTTTCGAGCCAAATTTTTCGATCGAAAAACGATCGAAGAACAACCTTCAAGTTCAATGAAACAGTGAAAATCCAAATTCAACCAAAAAGTTCAAGTTAGGTGCTGAAATTCTGGATAATCACTCGAATCTAAGTTCTGAATATGAACAAACACAAGATTAATCACGTTTTACAACAAAATATATCGATTATGAAGAAAATCAAATCGTATTCAAAACTTAATCGCAAACACAAATATCGATTGAAATCGAAAATCTGAAATAATCTTAAGTTCTAAGCGATTGAAATCAGTACGTAATTCATTCTTAACATATAATCTGTCACTTAATCAGCAAGATCATCAACAAAATTCGCAACAATTAAGCACATTGATCAAAATACATTTTACGTAAGTTTTTCGATTGAAAAATCTGGAAAATTATTTGATCTTAGAGTAGCGAATTCAATCCACAAGCGATCACGATCTGCTCTGATACCAATTGTTAGGTCATATTTCATCAACTAGCAATCAATCTAAGCATGAATTCTAGATATTCGAATGAGAAATCTCTCGAATTACCTTCGGTCGAATATCGAGTTTGAAGATCGGGAGAGAGAAACGATTAGAGAGTGGAAGTTTTCGATTGGCTTTCTCTCTCTAGATTGTGAATTCAATACTTTTTGAATTTTCTGAAATGACTTCTGTTTCGATTTTTGTTTTGTAAATGGTATATATACCTCTATATATGGTATATTGACAATGAAGAAACATAGAATTGTGCTTTGTTATTTGGTTATCCTTGTAATTAGGGGCGTAACTCGTAATTTTGATATTGTAGGACTTAATAGTAAATATACCATGTAAATATGTATAAATACAATGTACACTCTACAGAGAGAAAAGTAATCGAAATCTTCCACTCTCTAATCATTTCTCTCTCCCGATCTTCAAACTCGATATTCGACCGAAGGTAATTCGCGAGATTTCTCATTCGAATATCTAGAAATCATGCTTAGATTGATTGCTTGTTGATGAAATAGGACCTAACAATTGGTATCAAAGCATATCGTGATCGCTTTTGGATTAATTCGCTATTTTAAGATCAAAATATTTTTCCAGATTTTTCGATCAAAAAACTTACGTGATGTATTTTGATGAATGTGCTTAATTTTTGCGAATTTTGTTGATGATTTTGCTGATCAAGTGATAGATTATATGTTTGGAATGAATTACGTACTGATTTCAATCGCTTAAAACATCAGATTATTTTAGATTTTCGATTTCGATCGATATTGTATTTGCGATTAAGTTTTGAATACGATTTGATTTTCTTCATAATCGATATATTTTGCTGTAAAATGTGGTTAATCTTGTGTTGTTCGCATTAAGAACTAAGAATCGAGTGATTATCCAGAATCTCAACACCTGACTTGAAGTTTTCGGTTGAATATGGATTTTCATTGTTCCATTGAAGGTTGTTCTTCGATCGTTTTTCGAGTGTAACAAAGCGTATTTTTTTTTAACGAATAATGTTTTCGCTAAATAAATATCAAATTTTGACACGAAAAACTTGTTTTACTATTACAAATTTTTCGATCTCAAGATTTTCGAGTCAAAATTTAGCGAAAAATATCGTCGATTGAATAATTCACACTCGAAAAAATTTCAGTCAACAATTCGAGTCAAACTTAACGAAATATTTCGATTACAATTTTTTCGATAAAAGTTTTTGTGAGTAACAGAACTTTTCGACAAACTATTTTTCGATAGAAAATTTTCTTTGCAAAACTCTTACGTTCGAAAAATAATTTTCGATAAATATACCACGAAAAACTTATACGATCGAAAATCTTTTTCGATTAAAAGTTCGAATTTTTTAAAATCGAAAACTTTACTAATCGAAAATTTTTTCGCCCGTTGAACTTTCAAATGCACACACATTTTACACTGATTTTAAAGAAATCAAAAATCGTAATTTTCAAAACTAACAAAAAATATTTGTCTTCGAATTATATTCTTCGATACTCAAAATTTTCGATCATAAATTAAAAATTATTTCGCAAAATTTTGAAGTATCAATTGTTTTTTAAAAACAAATATTTTTCGCAATCATAAGAATTTCTCTTTAACAACCGAAAAATAGGTTCGAGAAGGAAATTGCTTAAAGTACGAATCAAACATTACTAACGTAGTTTGTCACCTGTGAAGCACTTTTACCATTCCAATTCCAAACTTTCACGAAGATCCTACCAATCAACTACAAATGGATGCTTACTCACTCGGAAACGACGTCCGCCCTCCAATTCTTCGAAGAGGTGAATCTACCGTATGGAGAAGCCGGTTCATGAACTTCTTGGAAACAAAAGATCAAGCTACAAATTTGATAGCTTCTCTTCAAGAAGGTCCTGCTCAATTTTGGCTTATCTAAGAAGGCGATGCCATAAATAATCCTCCCATTCCTGCCACTAGAAGACAAAAAATTCCTAGTGAATAGACCGAGGGGGAGTGATTAAGAGCCAAAGCAGATTTAGGAGTCAAAACTTTCCTAATGTAAAGAATTTCTAATGACATCAATATGCAAATAGATAGTCTATCGAGTGCAAAAGCTATGTGTGACGAGCTCCACAAAATGATGCAACCAACCGAAGTCGGAGTCAAAGCCAAGAAAGCAAACATTCTCACCGCTTACGACTCATTCAAAGCAAAGACGGAGGAAAACGTTTATGAACTCTATCAACGCTATTTAACTCTTCTTAATGAGATGAGGAAAATAAAAATTTTCAAGACCAACATGGAGGTCAACATCCGATTTCTCTCTTCTCTTCAACCGGAGTGGAAGAAAATATCCATGCAAATTCATCAATAACAAGGATTTGGACGAGATGGATATCCACGCCGTCGTTGATAATCTCGCTCAACACGAGGAAGACATAAGCGAAATACGAAAAGAACTTAAGGGCAAACAAATCGAAGACTCTATAGCTCTAGTTTCTGAAAGAAAAACTAGTCGATCTCGCAAAGATAAAAGCATCAAGTTACCAAGTTCTTCAGAAGATGAAGACGAATCAGAATCGGACTCCGAGACAGATATGAAAGAGTCCAAGAAAGAATTGGCTCGCATTACTAAAATGATGAGCAAAAAGTTCTATAAAAAGAAATCCTCCTCTTCGGCTAATAGACTTCGGACCTCAAGCTCTACGCACAAGGAAAGACCGACCGAGTCGTCAGAATCCAAAAACGCCAAAGAACCACAAAAATGCTACAATTGTGGAATGATAGGGCACTTCGCCAGAGAATGCAATCTTCCTAAGAAGAAAGACGCCAATTACTACTCCAAAAAATTTCAACTTACGAACAAAAGGAAGCTGGAGTAGCTCTAATGGCCGAACAAGAACACTGGCTAGAAGACACAACTGATTCTGACAACGACAATCTAGCTCTCATGGCGATTCTTGACGATGCCTCAGACGATAATTCAATGAGAATGTCCGACGACGACGACAAAGCATCGACCTCATCTCAAGAGGTAGCTACACCCGAATCTACATTATTAATCATGTTAGAATCTTTACAAATTAAATATGCTAACATGAAAAATGAGCGGAAAAAGTACAAAAGAATAAGAGGAAAGACTAGCCTTAGTGAAATTAATTTCCAAAAGCAACTAGATAAGAAAGTTCACCTAGAAATTCTCTTATCTAATGCTAAGGAAACAATAAATAGTTTTGAATCTAGGTTAGCTACTTCTGAGACAAAAATCAACGACCTTAATAAGACTCTTAGCGATTGTCAGAGAGATTAGAAATTTCTAGAAATAATTTTAAAGAAATCTCTGACGAACGAAAGAAGTTTTACTCTATGATTAAGACTTTAGACGACCTTCTAACGAAAAGGGGGCAAACGGACCGGACCATCTTTCTCAATCAACCTCATGATATAGAATTTTATAATCCTAAAGAAGGCTTATGTTTTAACAATCCATGTAATTTGAAAAAGGTCAATGTCAAACAGTTATATGATATCAAGTATATGGGATTGGGATTAACTTCTCTAATGGCCTTTACTAATTCTTCCGAAATAAATGCCTTAGAAAAATCTGAATGAAAAGCAACAATTAGGACTGACATCCCCTTAGACTACACTGATTTGAATAATAGTTACAAGACACGGGAAATCAACCTGTCTAGTGATTATAATTCATTATATCCTTTAGAAGATCTTCCTAAAGTTTTAAGGAAGAAAATAATGATCATTTTAAAAATTCTACTCTCTGTTATATTCATGTTATTATTAAGAAAATAGCTGATTTGAACGCTTCCTTAGAGACAGAAAGAACGAATTTCAAAGAAGAAATGAATGAGCTTTTATTGGAGATTTCTAATGTCAAAAATCCTCAATTTTAAAATCTTGTCCTGATTTTACTTTGAAAGAAAAATCGTTAATTAAGGACATGATCAAATCTAAGAAAACACCTCCCATTATTTCAAAAGAAGACAAATCTTCTTTAAAAAGCGTAAATGGAGGAAAATAGTCCTTAAATACTTCAAAAGGGAAAAAGATTCATACTAACTCTTTTTCTACTCCAACCACATGTAGAGTAGAAAAAGAGGTGAAACATGCAAATGAAAGAGTGCATAGGATAGAACTTCAGAAGAAAAATGATAGAAATGATCTATTTTCAAAACTTTCTCCTGTATAAAAAACTAAGGACACTCGTAAGAAGACAACCGTTTCTAATTTTAATATTGTTGCTTCAACTTATGCGTTAAAGACTATTAATTTTGAAAGCACAAATTTTGAAATCGGCTCTACTTCTAAAAACATACTCCATCATTCTAAGACAAATGCAAATCTTAAATCTCGGAGGAAACAAGATCCGGCTATTAAGAAAGCTTATAGCTCGATACATTCTTGTCCTCATCTAAGGTACACAGTCCAAGTATACTCGAGTAGACACCTTAGGAGACTAGCTAGAGAAAAGATTTTCTCATGCACTAAGATTAATAAGACATTTGTCCACGCTGAAATTAACATCCCATGTAAAGTTCAACCTCAATGGGTTCCCAAGACACCATCTAGGCCAACGCAAGCCAACAAGGCAAAATTGCCTAAAGAGGTATGACTTAAACTAACTACTTCTAAGTTGGTTTGGGTACCTAAGAGCATCAATGGTTTAGCAACAAAAAATGAACAAACCTTACATACCAAATCTGCTAATCCGAGTGGACCCATTACTAAGTGGGCCTAAGTCTCTCTAAAAATCTTTCTATGCAGATCCATCATGTGTGGTATTTAGCTTCCGGTTGCTCCACACACATGACGGGAAATCAAGAACTGTTGAGCAACTATCAAGACCGTTACAACGAAAAAGTCAGATTCGGCAACAATGATTCAGCTCCAATACTAGGCTTTGGAGATATTCTACTGCAAAATCTAACAATCAAAGATGTCTCTTATGTCCAAGGTCTTAAACACAACCTATTCATCATAGGACAATTATGCGATAAAGGATTTCAAGTGGTCTTTCTAGATGATCAGTGCATAATCTTAAATAGTCGGAATCAAGAACTTCTTACAAGATCTCAAAGATCTAATCTATACACCATCAATCTGACAACAGTACGACCTTCGACAGCTGTTTGCCTCATCTCACAGACACAATCAAGAGGAACAGCTTATGGCATCAACGACTGTCTTCTAAATCTCAAAGCTCTAAATCTCAAAGCTCTTCACAAACTCTTTATCACAAAGTTGGTAAACGGTCTACCAACGATTACGCTTCACCAAGAGCATAATTGTTCGGCTTGTCACATGGGAAAAATGAAGCGAGCATCACACAAACTCAAGCAAGTTGCTTCCACATCTCGAACCTTGGAATTACTTCACATGGACCTTTGTGGACCAATGCGTACACAATGTATCAATGGTCGTAAATATGTGTTAGTAATTGTCGGCGATTATTCTCGCTACACCTGGACAAGATATCTCCGAACTAAAGATGAGACTGAAGACTTGATAATAAACTTTGTGAATACAACTCAGAATCTCCAGTAAAAAAAAATCCAAGTAATCCAGATTGACAACGGGACTGAATTCAAGAATCAGTGTCTCAGCAATTACTATCAGTCACTTGGAATTATTCAACAATTTTCAGCCACTAAAACACCTCAACAAAATGGCGTTGTAGAACGGAAGAACTGGACTCTAGTTGAAGCTGCAAGAACAATGCTAATACATTCCGGTCTCCCTCATTTTCTATGGGTTGAAGCAGTGAGTACAACGTGCTTTACGCAAAATCGGACAATTATTGACAAAAGATTTGAAAAGACGCCTTCTGAGATAATAAATCAAAGGATTCCGAATATCTCTTTTTTCAAAGTATTCGGGTGCAAATACTTTGTGACGAACGATCGGAGCATCGAAGCAAGTTCGATCCTAAAGCATTTGAAGCCGTCTTTTTTGGATATTCACCACTTTTAAAGCATACCGCGTCTATATAAAGTCTTCTCGTACTATTTTCAAAATCTACAACGTCACTTTTCAAGAAGTGACTGAATTGACTTCTTAACAAAACAGTTCAGAACCCGAGCTTATAGGCGTTTGACACAAAGTCAACAACTTCTGACAACTTCTACCTCAAAGTCAAAAGAAGCAATTCCCGCCGACCTAGAAGATTTGGATTTTCTATTTGAACATTTTTATCGGAACGAGTCTCAAATGCCTTCTTCGTCTCATTCTATACCAAGCATCGCTCCTTCTCCCTCTACGGTAGAAGTAACAATTGAGAATCCTCAGATTCCAACAAATGTTCCAGATTCTCCAAATTCAGATTCTTCAACTAGTGCTGCAGCTCCTACCAATTCAACTTCAGAATTGAATTTCCCAATTACGAATGATCAACCTAACAATTCAGGATGTCTCGATCTACAAACCAACGATGGATCTACTTTCGTTTTTCCTCATGAATGCAAGTTGATTCGAGCTCATCTTATCGACCAAATTATCGGTGATCCTTCAAGTGGAGTACGCACTAAGACGTCTACACAAAGCGGATTATTCACGTGCTTCTTAAGCCAAAACGAACCAATTAAGGTAGTCGAAGCCCTAAAAGACACGGATTGGGTGATCGCAATGTAAGATGAACTCAACTAATTCGAGCGTCTACGAGTTTGTACACTAGTTCCTAGACCGCATTGCAAAACAATTATTGGAACTAAATGGGTCTTCAAAAATAAGAAGAACGAGAACGGTGAAATTATCAGTAATAAAGCACGACTCATAGCCAAGGGGTACAATCAACAAGAAGGTATTGACTATGATGAGACGTATGCTCCAGTTGCTCGTATCGAAGCAATTCGACTATTTCTGGCTTACGCAGTTCATAAAGACTTCAAAGTCTATCAAATGGATGTCAAAACCGCCTTTCTCCATGGCGTGTTAAAAGAAGAAGTCTATGTCGCTCAACCCGACGGGTTCGTGCACGAGAATCATCCTGATTATGTCTATCGATTGGAAAAAGCTCTCTATGGACAAAAATAAGCCCCTCGTGCTTGGTATGATGTTCTAAGCGAATTTTTAGTCAAGTCCAACTTCATAAGAGGAACAATCGATACGACGCTCTGCATAAAAAAGCAAGGCAAAGACTTGATGATCGTTCAAGTTTACGTTGATGACATCATCTTCGGCTCGCCGAATGAACGCCTCTGTCTGAAATTTTGTGATCTAATGAAGACCAAATTCGAGATGAGCTTAATGGGAGAACTCCAATTCTTTTTTGGATTACAAGTCAATCAACTCGAAGATGGAATATTCATCAGTCAAACCAAGTATATCCGAGATATTCTGAAAAGATTTAATCAAGACAAGCACACACTAATGAATACTCCCATGTCAACAAACTGCAAATTCGATGCCGATCTGTCTGGAAAGGCAGTCAACATCACAACCTATTGGAGTATTTTTGGATCTCTTCTCTACTTGACGTCAAGCCAACCCGACATCATGTTCGCCAGTTGTCTCTGTGCTCGTTTTCAAGCTTACCTGAAGGAGTCCCACATGCATGCAGTCAAACGAATTCTACGCTATCTCAAAGGAACTCCCAACTTAGGGCTATGGTATTCTAAAGATACTAATTTTAGATTAATTGGCTATACTGCGCTGAATAGGTAGGTTTTCGAATGGACTGAAAAAGCAAGTTTGGCGGAGCACAACTTTTAGGCAATAAGTTGGTCTGCTGGTCCTCAAAGAAGCGAAATTGCGTGTCAACCTCAACGGCCGAGGCGGAGTACGTCGCGGCTGCCAGCTGTTGCTCACAAGTTCTATGGATGCGGACGCAACTACACGACTAAGGGTTTGAATTTAATAACATTCCGATTTATAGTGATTCTCAAAGTGTTATTGCCATTACTTGCAATCCTGTTCATCATTCACGCACGAAACACATGGATATTCGCTATCATTTTTATAAAAGATCATGTAGAAAAGGCACTATAGATATGTATTTTGTTAAAACGGAGCTTCAATTTACCGACTTATTCACTAAGTAAGGCATTAGATGAAAAACAATTCCAATTCCTTATTGCTAAGTTAAGCATGTTGAATCTCAATCTTACTTGAGATATGCTTTACATGCTCTACTATGCTTATATATGATATTCAATGTGCTTCTTGATATTCCTTGATTATCTTGCGTGACTCTATCTTTCAATTTTTTTTATATACAAAAAGAATAATAAAAATAAAATAATATATATATAATAATAATAACATAAAAAAGGGGGTGACGACAATCTTACCTATTTTGAACTACTAACAAAAATATTTCTTTGATATATGATTAAGTTCTTTGCCTTAAAATTCATGTGACATTCTTTTATTCAAGGAGCTTCGTTTGTTTCACTAGACACAAAGCCAAATCATATATGTGAGAATTTGAACATCAATATTTTTTTGAGTGTGTCACACTTCAAAAGCCTATCTCTTGATTTGTACAGACTACAACGAAGCGACTCACTCCGACAACAGATATCTGTCTCTTCTGTATCTCCTTCTACGCAAATGGCTTTGGTGACATATCTTTCACCATCAACGGTTCGGACAACCACACAGATTCACATTGAATCTGTTTCAACACCCATAGAGATGGTACATACCGTATCATCTCAAGGATTGGGTGGAAGCCCCGTTGGACCCCCGACATCTTCGGAGCAAACAATGGGCCAACCCACTGAAGTGGTGACTTCTGGGTTGTTAAGGGATGTCCTTGCACGTTCCGGTATTTCAAGTCCTCTCCCAGGCGGCACATCGGAAATCTTCTCCGATGTTGTGACAGTGGAGCGCCTCCCTGGCCCACTCTGACACCACCAATGCTAGTGACGGAATAACGTTTACAAGATGCCCTCTCCAAAGCTCTCTCTTCTCTTGAAGACCGCCTGATGGACAGGATGCTCCAAGCAATTGAGACTTCCCGACGGGATACCTGGAAAGCACAAGTCTCAGAAGCCGTTCTGTCCGAAGCCCACACCACACCCGTATCCTCACCACCACTAACCACCACCATACACACCCCCATGCCACCCACCCTCACCACCCCAACCCAATCACCTTCCCTCATCAACCCATACCCCATCCCAATCACCCAAATTCATGGCAACCTTACTTCTCGACTACTAGCCCTATAGAACAAGACCACAACTGAGGAGAGTCTCTACAAACGGCTAGTCGATGAACCTGAGCCGCCCGCCCGAACACGGTGACGTGAAGAAAGCTCCCGCACGAAGAGAAGACATGATGATCCCGATGATCCGGATCGTCATGCGGGGGAGAAACGGCAAAGGACCACACAGCAGCGGCCGTGGTCAGAGTCGAGAAAAACAGACAACGACTCAAGAAGCTAGAGGATCATCCACAACCCAACAACCACACAACCCACTACCCACCAACAAACAACCACAACTCCCACCACATCCCACACACAAACACTACCTCCAACTCCCACAAATTCAAATCCAATCCCGACCTCTAACCTCCTCCAAAATTAACCAGAAGCAGTCGTCTACGATCCAGATGCAATCGTAGATGATTACATCCTAAACGAGAAGTGGCTGACGCAATGGGAACCAGAGGAAGCTGTTCAAGCCAGACTCTCCAGATACTTCATATAACAAGCTTCTGTTGACTTGGTGTGATTGTTTGTTGGCGGGTTGTGTGTTGTGTGGTTGGTTGTGTGGTTGGTGGATTTGAGGATGATCCTCCAGCTTCTTGAGTCTTTGTTTGTTCTCGACTCACTCCACGGCCGCTCCGTGGGTTCGTTGCTGTTTCTCCCTTCATGACGATCCGGATCATCGGGACCATCATGTCTTCGTTTGGTGCAGGAGCTCTCTTCTCGAAACCTTGTTTGTGCTGGCGGCTCTGGTTCATCTACTAGCCTTTTGTAGAGACTCTCCTCAGCAGGGGTCCTGGTCTCTAAGGCGAGGAGGCGGGAGATGAGTATGTCGTGAAGTTGGGTGATCGGGATGGTATAGGGATTGATGAGAGAAGGTGATGGAGTAGGGGTGGTGAGGGTGTGTTGTATGGGGGTGTGTATGGTGGTGGTAAGAGGTGGTGAGGAAACAGGGGTGGTTTGTGTGTCGGTCGGAGCAGCCTCGGAGACTGGTGCTTTCCCGGTATCTCTTCGGGAAGTCTCAATGGCTTTTAGCATGCGATCCATCGGACGATCTTCAAGAAAAGACATGGCTGTGGAGAGCGATTCCTGTAGGCGTTGCTCCGTCACGATCATTGGTGGAGTGAGGCCAGGGAGGCGCTCCACTGTCACAACATCGGAAAAAGTTTCCGATGTGCCGCCTTGAGTAAGTCTTGATGGTCTGGAACGTCCTGGCACATCCGTTGTCAACCTTGAAGTCACTACTTCAATGGGTTGCCCTATTGTTGGCTCCGAAGATATCGGGGGTCCAATAGGGGTTCCACCCAATCCTTGAGATGATACAATAGGTATCACCTCTATGGGTGTTGAGACAGATTCAATTGGAATCTGTGTGGTTTGCTGATCCGTTGGTGGTGGAGATGTTGGTACGAAGCCGATACTGTTGAAGGAGATACAGATAGGGCCGATGCTGTCTGCGAGAGCCTCTTCTTTGGAGTCTGTATTTTTCATCTGAGTCAGTGGCCTCAGGAGAGACATCTCTAGGAACACCTTCGGGCTCGACAGCCGGTGTCTCTATCTCCTGAGCCGTGGCTTCGGGTTCTGTTGTTTCCACCAGCAATTCTCTTTGAGAAGGTGCCGGAGCTAGATCTAAGGCTCGTACCATCTCCTCCGTGATGGTGTTGTTTTGACAGTAGTCTTGGTAGGCCTCGTCCGTTGGACCAGCTAGTCGGAGCAGCTCCAATGGGATCAACATTGGTTGGAGCGCTAGGTCGGCTGCCTTCGGGTTGTGAAGGAATCGAAGGCGTGGCGAAATGTATTCCCCAACTGGTGGTAGTCTCGAGATCTCTTGATGGATGTTCATGAAGTGTGAGATCAGCACCGGAAACCACCGTACATAGGGGAGAGATTTGGCCTTTGACTTGGTCTCCCTTTGACGCATTTGGTCCGCTAGATCATTCCATATCAGCTGGGCCACGTCGTATTTCTTGGAAAAGATCACTCCATGAAAGATGCGAAGGATATTTCCGTTCGCCTTGTCGAAGCCAGAGTGCTTTGGGGAGAGGCATTTGTTGATTATGCCGAACAACGTCTTCCACGGATGGGGGATCCCGCTATTTTGAAAGTTCGCCAGTTTGGTCAGCGGGGGTTTGTATCACATCCGGAGCATATCTTCTACGATCTCCGCATCCGTTGGAAGTTGATCATATTCGTCGTAGTGCGGGAGATCGAGCACCATGACCATCAGATTTTTCGTCATATATTCCACGCTATCGCCGTTGACGAAACTCTTCATGCTTCCCCAGAATTGCTGGAGATAGACCATTGATACGATGGACGTCCTGGTCAAGGCTGGCCATAGTGGGTGTCCTTTGAGGATGGATATGATGATTTCATCCGGACACTGAAACGTTGTAAGGTCCAGTTGGATGTTGTTATCTTGGACTGACATATAATTTCAAGAGGGGTAGATGTTTGGGTAGTTTGGAGTTTCCATATCTTTAAAAAATGAAAGATATTTCATTAGTTGGGAAATTTCATATGCGAATAAACGGGATTAGAATGGACTTAGAGAAAATTGTAAGTGTTAAGGTTTATATTCGAAGGATTTAGTGAAAAATTTTGAAAAATTTGTAAAATTGACAAGTCTTAGAAGCGTATTTTTATTGATCGGGAATTAATTTGAATGTTAATTTTTGCGATCGAAAATTTTCTAAGTCTTGAAGAAAAATTTTCTAACTCTTTTTCAGCGTGTTTTTATTCGAGTAACAATTTATTCGATCGCAAAATTTAACGATCGCAAAAAAAATGTGTCGAATAACTTAAGTTTTCGCCGATGACTTTTACGATCGAATAAAATGTTATCGAAAACAATAGTTTTCGATCGAATAAAAATTTGTCGAAAAACTTAAGTTTTTTTCCGCGTAGTTTAGCGATCGAATAAAAATATCGAAAAACTTAAAGTTTTCGCCGCTGACTTTTGCAATCGAATAAAATATAATTGAAAAATTAAGTTTTGCCGCGTAGTTTTACGATCGAATAAAAGAATATCGAAAACAAAAAGTTTTCGACGCTGAGTTTTGTCGATCGAATAAAACTTATTGAAAACTAAAGTTCTTCGACGACACTGTTTGCGATAAGAACTTTTTCGATCGAAAAATTTTCAAATCAAACAGTAAACGCGTAATACATAAATTTCGATTTCTGGGTAAATCATGAGTTCATCTGGGTTCAAAAAACAGTTGCGAATCCAAATATCATTACTTTAACCCAAGCTGTCGAGTTTAAACACGTTGATTTGAGAGTTTAAAACCTTTTTTAGTCGAAAAGTATGAAAATGATTTTACTTCAAATGTTTTCGTGAAACTGCTTGCGAATTGTATGTTTTTGAACGGAAAATGATTCGAAACGTGTTTCTACCTTAGAAATGGGCGAGTTTAGGAAGAAAATCACAAAGATAGCTGAGATTTGTTGAAATCGCCAGAGTTCGAAGTATGTTTTTGCGGAAGTCGAAAAGTTTTTCGATGGTAATGAGTTGCGTGTGAGTGAGTTTTTCGATCGATAAAGTAGTATTAATACTTTACGATCGGGTAAGGTAAAAATACGTTGGGCAGTAAAAAATTTTTTTGGGCTTTAGTTTAAATTCAGGTCTGATTAAACAAGAATTTAATCTTTTATGGATTAACCCAAAAAATAAATTGCATAATACTCCCTGTATTTCTGAAAGAGATTAAATTTTCTCCTAATTTTGATGAAATTCAACATTTGACTCCTCGGACGAGCTCTAAATTTTCTGTGATGCTTAGATAAAATGTTAGAAGTCATGTTTTATAAGTAAATCATATATGAGATAATAACAAATTCTCATATAAAACTCCCCCTCAACAATTGCACGATTTAACTTTTCGGCATCTTAAGCACATATTTAGTACAATTTGGCATATGAAAATTTACTATTTAAGAATAAGTAACGCATTTTAAACAATTCAGCATAGATTCAATAATTTTTTTGCGTTTTTAAAAAAAAATTTCGCATTTTATCAATTCTAAGCCAACGCATGTATTAATGCATTTAAAATGTGCGAAAGATATTTTCAAATAAATAAATTTCAAAAATATTTTTGTTTAGGGGTCGGATGGGACATTTTGAACACTATCACACAAAATTTCTTGTGACATATAAAATAATAATTTGCCATAAATCATGTAACTAGACTAATATTCTAAGATCATAGTATGATTCACTTCGACAACTCTCGCAAGTTTCTTTTCATCGAAATATTTAGTAGATATATCACTCATATCATCACGACAAAATTATATCAATTAATTTGTTATCGTAGTATTTTTAATCAACTTACCTTGTGAAAGTTCATCATTTTGAATCAAAGGGACTTTTAAGGGATTATTTTTAGGCTCTGACTAAAGGGGTAGGAAATTTGGGTTAGTGAGCTTTAAAAAAAAATTGTTCAGTTCCCGGGGCCCTTTTGTGAAATTCTGTGTTGATCCTTTTGCTTTTCTTTTCAGGATGAGTCACGTCTTCTTTAAAAAACTTTGAGTGATTAGAACTTCTTTTTTCGGTCGAGACCATGTTCCTTTCGAAGGTTCTACAGTTATGGAATTCGAACCCAAGGCCGTGCTTCTCTTCTCGTTTTTTCTATTTATAAGATCTAGATTATGGTTGGAGAAGTTCACTTCGAGGTGCTTCTCTTCTAGGAGTATACGAGATTATCTAGGTGAAGTTCACAGCGAGATTCATGTTTCTCTTCTATAATGATTGAGAAATTCATCATGTGCATCCCTTTTGCTCTCCCCTCTTTTTCTTGATTGAGTAGCCCCGAATCTTGTGAATAAGGTTGATGGCTTAATTGGGTTTGATAAAGAAAAAGAATGTCGGAGAAGGCCCAAAAGGGAATTTCTAAGGGAAAAATTAAAGGATTTATAATTTTGGCCAAGTGAGGAATTTCCTAATATTCCCTTATCATTTTCATGACGAAATAATCACAAAAGTAATAATGAAGTTACGAAGTACAAACTAAAGAATAGTCATTTGAAGTGTGACACACTCAAGAAAAAAATTATTGAGGTTCAAATTCTCACATATGTAATGTGTCTTTGTGTCTAGTGAAACAAACGCGGTTCTTTGAGTAAAAGAAAGCCATATGAATTTTTAGACAAAGAGCTAAGCGTATATATCGAAGAAATTTTTTGTGAGTGATTCAAAATAGGCAAAATTATTGTCATCCCCCATTTTTTTATTACTATTATATATTATTAAATTTGGGATAGAGTCACGCAAGATAATCAAATAATATAAAGAAGCACATAGAATATCACATAGAAGCATAATAGAGCATGTAAAACACTTTTCAAGTAAGATTGAGATTCAACATGCCTAACTTAGCAATAAGGAATTGGAATCGTTTTTCAGCCAATGCTTTAGTGAATAAGTCGGCAAGTTGAAGCTCCGTTTTTACAAAATACATATCTATAGTGCATTTTCTACATGATTTTTTATAAAATGATAGCGAATATCTATGTGTTTCGTGCGTGAATGATGAACAAGATTGCAAGTAATGGCTATAGCACTTTGAGAATCACTGTAAATGGAAATTGTATTAAAATCAAACCCGTAATTGCGTAGTTGTGTCTGCATCCATAGAATGTTATTAAAATCAACAGTTGGCGGCCACGACGTATTCCGCCTCGGCCGTCGATGTTGACACACAATTTTGTTTCTTTGAGGACCAGTAGACCAACTTTTCGCCTAAAAGTTGTGCTCCGCCAGACGTGCTTTTTTCTGTCCATTCGACAACCTGCATAATCAGCGTCAGTATAGCCAATTAATCTAAAATTAGTATTTTTAGGATACCATAGCCCTAAGTTGGGGGTTCCTTTTAGATGGCGTAAAATTCGCTTGACTGCTTGCATATGGGACTCCTTTGGGTTAGCTTGAAAACGAGCACAGAGACAAGTGGCAAACATGATGTCTGGTCGGCTGGACGTCAAGTAGAGAAGAGATCCGATAATGGTCCGATAGATTGTGATGTTGACTGCCTTGCCAGACAAATCAGCATCCAATTTGTAGTTTGTTGAGATGAGAGTATTCATCGGTGTGCTCTTGTCTTGATTAAATCGCTTCAGAATATCTCAGATATATTTGGTTTGACTGATGAAGATTCCATCTTTGAGTTGCTTTACTTGTAGTCCAAGAAAGAATTGGAGTTCTCCCATTAAGCTCATCTCGAATTTGGTCTTCATGAGTTCACCGAATTTCCGACAGAGGTGTTCATTTGTCGAGCCGAAGATGATGTCATCAACGTAAACTTGAACGATCATCAGGTCTTTGCCTTGTCTTTTGATATAGAGTGTCGTATCGATGGTGCCTTGTCTTTTCATAATCGGGATGTTTTTCGTGCACGAACTCGTCGGGTTGAGCGACATAGACTTCATTTAACACACCATTAAGAAAGGCGGTTTTAACATCCATTTGATAGACTTTGAAGTCTTTATGAGCCGCGTATGCTAAAAATAGTCGAATTGCTTCGATACGTGCCACCGGAGCATACGTCTCGTCGTAGTCAATTCCTTCATGTTGATTGTATCCCTTGGCTACGAGTCGTGCTTTATTCCTGATAACTTCACCTTTTTCGTTCTTCTTATTCTTGAAAACCCATTTAGTTCCAATTATTGTTTTGCCTTGCGGTCGAGGAACTAATGTCCAAACTTGTAGACGCTTGGGTTGGTTGAGTTCATCTTGCATTGCGATTACCCAATCCGGATCTTTAAAACTTCGACTACCTTAATTTGTTCATTTTGGCTTAAGAAGCATGTCAATAAGCCGCTTTGAGTGGACGTCCTAGTGCGTACACCACTTGAAGGATCATCGATGATTTGTTCAATAGGATGAGCTCGAGTCCATTTACGTTCGTGAGGAATAACCGAAGTTGCTCCGTCATTGGTTTGTAGATCGAGACATCCTGAATTGATTGGCTAATCATTCGTAGTTTGGAAATTCAATTTGTAGGTTGAATCGGAAGGAATTTCCTCATCTGCATTTGTAGGGGCTGCAGCACTAGATGAAGATTCAGAATTAGGAGAATCTGGAACATTTGTCGGAGTTTGAGGATTAGGAGTCTCAATTTGAATTTCTTCCATTGAGGGAGAAGGAGCACTGCTTGGTATAGAATGGGACGAAGTAGGCATTTGAGACTCGTTCCGATAAAAATGTTCAAATAGAAAGTTCAAATCTTCTAGGTTAGCGGGAATTGCTTCTCTTGACTTTGATGTAGAAGTTGCCGAAAGTTGTTGACCTTGTGCCAACACTCCGATAAGCTCGGGTTCTGAACTGTTTTGTTCAGAAGCCAATTCCGTCATTTCTTGAAAGGTGACCTTGTAGCTTTCAAGAATTGTACGGGAAGACTTGAGGTAGACGCGATATGATTTAGAGGTAGAGGAATATCCGACAAAGATGGCTTCAAAGGCTTTGGGATCGAACTTTCTTCGATGCTCCCGATCGTTGGCCACAAAACAATTGCAACCGAATACTTTGAAAAATTAGATATTCGGGATTCTTTGATTAATTATCTCATATGGCGTCTTTTTGAAGCGTTTGTGAATAATTGTCTTATTTTGTGTAAAACATGCCGTACTCACTGCTTCAGCCCATAGAAAGTGAGGGAGACCGGAGTATATGAGCATTGTTCTTGCAGCTTCAACTAAAGTCCGGTTCTTCCTTTTTACGACACCATTTTGTTGAGGCGTTTTTGCGGCTGAGAATTGTTGAATAATTCCAAGTGATTGATAAAAATTGTGTTAGGGATATGCCCTCGAATGCTATACGAGGATTGGATATGTATAGGGCATTAGCTTATTTATCATTCGATTGTTGTTAGTCCGATTACGCACTCAAGAGAGGATCAAAGGCTTAAAAATGATAAAGTTCTTAAAACACATTCAGTGTGTGTTTGTGTGTGTGTGCCGAAATTAAGAACTTACTTTTTAAGAATTATGCTTGACCAACCCTAATTAGGGTTAATGGGATGCCTTATATACCACATGAGTTGGTATATTAAGGCTTGGGAGTCAAACAATAAAATATTTACAATTTGACCCCAAATACAATAAATTAACTAATATTGACCCAAAACTCAAATACTAACTAAGGACACTACAATTAATTCCTAACATTCTCCCCCTTAGTGTCCTTTCTTCGTCTTTGTCTGTTTCTTTGAGCCTTTGGGTCGTTGCTGGGCGTACACGGATTTCCGTAGTCCAAGCTTGTGCTCGTACGTCCTTATTTCCCTCCGGAACGAAAGCCTTTCTTGTATGTTGTTCAGCATATTCAGTATCTTGGCTTTTGTGTCCGGTCCTTCACCTTCCATCTTATCCAGTATGCTCCTCAACTTCTCTCGTATGATGAGGAGCGTTCCGTCGGAGAATTTTGGTATCTCCGATGTCTTCAATATTCGCTTTTCTCCCTTGTAGTTGATGTAGACCACCGCTGGATCTTCACTTTCGAACACGTGGCCTTCACCATATTCAACTTGTTCAGGGAGCTCGAATGATGGTTTGGTGAGGTTGACCTTTCTGACATTTGACTCCAGTGCTAGCTGCAGGTCGTGCGTCGCTCCGTACTTGATTTGTCGGAGCATGAACCTTTTGATCGTCATGTATCCTAATTTGACGTCCTGGTCCTGCAGCGTTCCCACGTATCGGTAGCTTCCAATCATCTGTGAGATGTCTTCAGCTCTGATGTACGGGAAGTCAGCCTCTGTCAAGGTCTCTCTTGTACCGTCTTCCCTCACTACGTGGTAGACGCTTAGTAGGAAGGTCCCGAGCCGATCTATTCCAACTCTTTCTACGGCTTGTATTCGGGGCCTCTGCTTTTCCTCTCGCCTGAGAGCAGCCAGATCATTTCCTTTCCCTAAGAACATATGAAGACGTCTTAGGGAAAGAAGGTAGAGATTGGCTCTGCGCTCTGACAGGTGCGTCATCCCACGTAGCTCCAGCTCGTTCAATTTGACGAGCTGATCCTCTTTACGCCAGATTCTTTTCCTTATCTCTTCTTGGTATGGAACTAAGATTCTGACGTTTTGCCACGGAAGATCGACCGTTGCCCCGATCTTTGACATGAGAAGTGGAGCATCCTCATTTTGGACTTGATGTTTGAGTAGTTCCGGTAGATCGGGGAGGTCACTTTGCAGATCTTCCAGCTCCTCATCTTCATGGACTTTCACCAGGCTTATCGACGCCTTTTCGAGGAATAGTCTGGCGTTTTCTCGAAATCTGGCTTCGAGCTGGAGGTCCATCGGTTGCTTCAGCCATCCTTCTTCAAATATATATTTCTCTACCACATCATGTGGATTGTAGAGTTGGCTGATTTCTTCCGAGATTTGGAGGTCAATAGATGTGGCTTGAGGTGGACTTTGTCGGTAGAAGGTTCTTGGTGAGCTAAGGCTTATAGTGACTGGAGTGGGTGTCGAAAGGGAAAGTGTATTGGAGATCTCTTGTGTATTTTGTTCGGTTGTGGTTGAGATCTCCATGGTAGGGAATATTATTGTGGTGCTGGAGACTTGTTTTGTTTTGCCTTTTGAGCTTGAGGTATCCAGCGGGTTGGATTCTTGGACTGTTTTGGTTGTTGGCTGCTGCTGGTGAGGGGATTCGACTCCACGCTGTCGGTTCTCCCCCTCGGGACGGTCCTCGTCTTCAGGGTCGTCCCGCGATCCAGATAGGCCCCCGGCTTGTGTTCGGCAGCTGGTGGGGTCAATCAGCCTCTGGATTTCTTTCTCCTTCGGTGTCAGGTGTGGCGCCGACCGGATACGTGCCAAAAGAATGTTGAAGAGTTCTTCAATGGGCACGTCCCACGGTCCTTCTTCTGGTTGTGTGAGTGAAGGAACAGCAGCAGCTGTCTCGTGTGTGACTGGAGTCTTGCCTTTGTCTTGTCTTGATGTTTCGATCATGGCCCGGACTTTTTCCACTAGTTCGTCGCCAAAAGATCGTAGCCGAGACTCCGTCACAAACGGATCGGGAAATAAAACGGAGCCACTGAGGCGTGCCGTTGTCGCGACGTCAGAGTAGATTTCTGACGTGCCGCCCACTGTAGTGGGTCTTCCGGGGCCACCAAGGCACACCGGTGGCAACGGTGCTAAGACAAACTCAGACCGTTGGCCCGAGACGACTGGTGGGATGTTGATCGTTTCGGGGCTTCCGCTCAGTCCCTCGGAGATTAACCCCAGAGTGACGTCAGAGAGCGTTCTGTCTAAGTCTGGAAGACTTAGAGGTGCGGAAAATAGTGTATGTGTCCTAGAAATGGAAAAAATTTTAGTTGGTGCGGACACTAGACCTGTGATCAAGGAGGGCGCAGTCGGAGGAAGTGAACTGCTTAATTCAACATCTATTGCCTCCGAATAAGGCAATGATGGTTGTCGTGGCTCCTCCGGTGCTATTGAGACGGTCGTCTGTTGGGAGACGACCGAATGGGTTGGAAGGGTTATTTGCGTGCTTGGGCCTGATGGCACGACTGCTACTCGGGAGACGATCGTGTCGTCTCCTGTTCCTACGGGTTCGGCCCGGCTTTGTAGTGGGTTAGAGGACTGAGGAGGTCGATCATGTTTTTGTTTGGTGCGACGCTCCTGTATGCGTCTTACGTCTTCCCCTCGTTTTGTTTTTCGTGAGGAACGAGGAGGGGAAGCGGCGCTTCCTAGACCTAACTGAGGCTGGGGTAGGCTAATTCCCGGGGTAGGTTCGACTGGGTTTTGTCGAACCATAGGAGTGTCTTCAAGGGTGATGGATTGGAGGTACCTCGCTACTATTGGGTTGGAAGGATTAGCGATTTGTAGGAGGTGGTCAGGGATCCGCATCGACTCGAGATCAAATTTGGATTTGGAAGAATGGAGGGATGCTAGCTTGGGAATTTGGTATCCCTCCGATCTCGGTCGACGGGTTATCTCGGGGTGTAGGTCTTGAAAGTGGGTTATTATCACTGGAAACCACCGAAGGTAGGGAAGGACTTGTCGGGTTTTATTTTTGGTGGATAAGTCCCTTCGGCGGAGTTGGTCAAGGATATCGGCCCAGATCAACTGCACGATGTCATAATTTTTATTAAAGATGACACCGTGGAAGATGATCATAATGTTGCGGTTACAGCGATCTGGGCCTGAGTGCTTGGGTGATAGGCATTTGTTTATTATGAGAAAGAGTGTGCGCCAAGGTTGTGGAATGTCCTTGGCGCAGAAATCGGGTAGGTGTAGGGATTTATGGATGTCTGGGCGATATCCCATTAGGAGGAAGTCGGTTTTCAATTCTTCCTCCGTGGGTGGTGGGTTATATATTAGGCTGTGAGGTAGGTTTAAGATACGGCGTAGTATGGATGGGGTGAAGATTATGGGTGTTTGGTCTATTTGTGAGGTAAGTGAGGTTGGAGGGGTTTTTGAAGTTGATGGTTGTAGGTTGGCCCATAGCTGTTGTGCGTATACTTCTGGGGCCGATTCCGTAATGGTGAGGGCGGTGTGTAGAGGATGGTGACGAAGGATTTCGAGTATTATCGGTGCGGGGACCGTGATGTTGTCAAAGTCAATGGCCGGGTTGTTGGGTAGTTTAGTGGCCCATTGACTTTGAGGAAAGACTTCGTCAATTTGTCTCAACATGTTTATGTAATCTGCTAAGAAGAAAACACAGAAAATTGTTAGACTAGGCAGAGTAGATAAAAATGTTACTTAGAAAAAATTTCGGACTTGAAAAATTTTATATGAAAGTGCCCGAAATTTGCTTAAGTAAATAAGATTATACTTTTGAAATACAAGCGGCGAAGTTCACAAATTCGGCTAAGAGTACATTGAAAAGTTTAAAACTCGAAGTTTGATTTGGCCGAATTTGGATTTGAAAAGTTTTGTTCGCCGAATTTGATGAAGTTCGGGTTATGAGGATTTGAAATTTTTGTTCGCCGAATTGTAATGAAGTTCGGGTAAGTGAAAATTAAATCGAATTTGTTATCATCATTCATCAAATTCGGGTGCTTGTCTTTAAAATTGAATTTGCCGAAATTGACAAATTCGGGCGATGGAATTCGACTGTGAGGAGTCGGGGTACAGTAGAAATTCGCCGAATTTCGAGTGAACAGTAGAAATTCGCCGAATTTTGGATTGAAAAGCAGAAATTCGGATGAAAATTTAAATTTTACCCGAATTTCGCCCGAAACCTAAAAATTAAAATAGGTCGATTCCATCGGGATTTGGATGAAATTTTGGCAAATAAATTGCAGATTCGGGGTCGCCATTACCTTCTGTAGTAAAATCGAAGTTGAAGAGATTTGATTTGAAGATTTTGTGTTTGCGCGAATTTAAATTCGAGAGTAAATTTTCTGAAATTCGGGCGTTAACTTGTAAATTTAGGGTAAATAATGAAATTCGGGCGAGTAGTGAGATAAATAGGGGTTACTGTGCAAAAGTTCGGGTGAATGAAATTCGGCATGTTAAAATTGAGTTTCGCCGAAATTCGTTCTGATTAAGTGAAAATTATATGAAATTCGGCGATCGAAATTAGTATTGACCAAAAGTGACCCCGAATTTGAAATTCGGCGAGTGAAATTGAAATTGGCCGAATTTCTTCACTGTTAGTCCAAAATTGGACTTCCGAAATTTTATATTATGTCAAAGAGCTCCCCCTCAATAAAATGATATATACTCCCCCGTAATAAAAATAAGCTCCCCCTTAATAAAAATGAAATATGCTCTACCCTTTTAAAATTTGCATGTAGAATTAATTTGTTTACTAAATAAAAGGTCATGAGGCACTATAGGTCAGTGTTGAAAATTCAACATGCCCAACTTAGAAACTAGGAAATGGAATCGTTTTTCATCCAGAGCCTTTGTAAATAAATCTGCAAGTTGAAGTTCTGTACTTACAAAATACATATCGATAGTGCCCTTTTCAACATGATCTTTTATAAAGTGATAACGAAGATCTATGTGTTTAGTGCGAGAGTGATGGACAGGGTTACATGTGATAGCAATTGCGCTCTTTGAGTCACTATATATGGGTATATGATTAAGATCGAACCCATAATCTCGTAGTTGCGTACGCATCCACAAGATTTGAGAGCAACAGCTTGCTGCAGCTACATATTCTGCTTCAGCAGTTGAGGTAGAGACACAATTTTGTTTCTTAGATGACCAACTAATTAGTTTGTCTCCCAGAAATTGTGCTCCACCCGAGGTGCTTTTTCTGTCCATCTTGCACCCTGCATAGTCGGCATCAGAATATCCGACGAGATTATACCCGGAACCTTTGGGATACCAAAGTCCGAGATTAGGTGTTCCTTTGAGATATTTCATGATTCTCTTCACGGCTATGAGGTGCGATTCTTTGGGATTAGCTTGGAATCGGGCACATAGACATGTCGAGAACATGATATCCGGTCTACTAGCTGTCAAGTAAAGTAATGAACCTATAATTCCTCTATAAAGGGTTGGATTGACTGGTTTCCCAAGAGGATCCGAGTCAAGTTGGCATGAGGGGGACATAGGGGTACTTTTTGTAGTACAATTTTCCATGTCAAACTTTTTCAAGATGTCATGGATATATTTGGTTTGACTTATGAAAATTGCGTCCGAAAGTTGCTTGACTTGTAAACCCAAGAAAAAGTTGAGTTCACCCATCATGCTCATTTCGAACTTAGTTTTCATAAGTTCTCCAAATTGGTCACACAGCTTTAAATTAGTAGATCCGAAAATAATATCATCTACATAGATTTGGACTAAGAGAATATCTTTACGTGTGCGTTGGATGAAAAGGGTTGTGTCAATTTTTCCTTTTTCGAAGCCTGACTTGACCAAAAAGTCAGAAAGAACATCATACCAAGCTCGAGGGGCTTGTTTGAGTCCGTATAAGGCTTTATCTAGCTTGTAGACATAGTCAGGGTGAGTTGAGCTCACGAATCCTTCGGGCTGTTCCACATAAACTTCTTCTTTCAAGACTCCGTTAAGAAACGCAGTCTTGACATCCATTTGGAATACGGTGAAGTTTTTATGGGCAGCATAAGCAAGGAATAACCTAATGGCTTCGAGTCGAGCTACGGGGGCGAAGGTTTCATCGTAATCAATTCCTTCTTGTTGATTATACCCCTTAGCTACGAGTCGAGCTTTGTTTCTTATTACTATCCCATTTTCATCCTTCTTATTCTTGAAAACCCATTTGGTACCAATAATGGTTTTGCCAAGGGGTTTCGGGATTAGTCTCCAGACCTGTAATCTATCGAACTGATTTATCTCTTCTTGCATTGCAATAATCCAATCAGGATCTTCCAATGCTTGTTTGGCTCTTTTAGGTTCTATTTGGCTCAAAAAGCAGGTAAATAGTCCTTCGTGAGTAGTTGAGGATCTAGTGCTTATTCCTTGGAGAGGGTCTCCAATAATTTGTTCTACGGGATGAGCACGTGTCCACTTTCTTTCATGAGGAAGTGGTTGAGAGGTTGTCTCGTTTATTGTGGACGCGATTTCATTTTCCGTAGAAATGGAGACCTCAACGGGAGGGTTTGTCTCATTTTCTAAGGTCTCTTCGGAAGAGTCGTTTTCAACAGACACTTCGATTCCTAAATCATTGGTGACATCTAATTCTGGTTCTTGTGAAGTTTCACAGTTCACTATTGGTTCTACCATATGTGGACTGCTTGTGTCACCATCTTGGATGGATTGTCGTGAGACTAATTGTTGACATGGGTTAGAGTAAATTTTCTCAAAAAGGATACTTAATTCCATGTCTTTTGAGGAATTTGAGGCTGATGTCTCTTCCACAGGTGTGGGAATGTGTTGATCATCAGTCAACACTCTAATAAGTCCGGGTTCTGGACTGATTTGTTCAGAAGCCATTAAGGGTGTTTCATTGAAGGTCACATTGGAGCTTTCCATGACCGTTCTCCGCTTCTTAAGGTAGACTCGATATGCTTTAGATTCTAGAGAATACCCAATGAAAGTTGCCTCTAATGCCTTAGCATCAAATTTTCCTCGGTTTTCCCTGTCATTTGCTACGTAGCAAATGCATCCGAAAACGCGAAGAAATCCTATATTGGGGATTCTTCCATTCAATATTTCATATGGAGTCTTTCCAAAGCGTTTGTGAATTATTGTCCTATTTTGGGTGAAGCAGGCAGTACTGACTGCTTCAGCCCATAGAAAGTGAGGAAGTTTAGAGTGAATAAGCATAGTCCTAGCAGCTTCAACTAGGGTCCTATTCCTCCTTTCTACGACTCCGTTTTGTTGAGGAGTTTTAGGAGCAGAGAAGTGTTGGGAGATCCCTAGGGATTGGTAGAATTCGCTCAGTAACTGATTTTTAAATTCAGTCCCATTATCTGAGCGAATTATACGAATTTGTAAGCCCGACAAATTCTGTGTCTTTTTCACAAAAGCAATTATGAAGTCAGGAGTTTCTGCCTTTGTTCTTAAAAATTTGGTCCAGGTGAACCTAGAAAAGTCATCCACTATTACTAGTACGTAACGTCGTCCATTTATGCTCTCAATTCTCATTGGTCCACAGAGGTCCATATGAAGAATCTCGAGTGGTCGTGAGGTTGAGGCAGTTTGTTTTGATTTGTGGGATGCTTTTCGCATTTTTCCTAACTCACATGCTGAGCAGAGATGCTCTTTGTGATATTTCAAGGCAGGCAATCCCTGTACAAGATTATCTCTTTGAAGTTGACTTAGAGTCTTGAAATTTAGGTGAGATAATCGTTGATGCCATAAATTGTTCTGTTGAAGAGATGCTTTACTCAACAGGCAAATGGCTCGGGATTGATGAACGGTTCTAAGATTGATGGTGTAAAGATTGGATTTTCTAGTTCCAGTGAGTAATGGTTTACCGTTACCACCATTTACACTACATCCTTCAGTATGGAAGTTGACCGTGAGTCCACGATCACAGAACTGTCCTATACTGAAAAGATTGTGGCTTAAGCCATCAACATATGAAACATCCTTAATTAAGAGATTTTGATGTATGATATCACCGTGACCCAGGATGGGAGCTGAGTGGTTGTTCCCGAATCGCACATTTCCACCAAATCTCTCTGTGTAGTTGCTCAGCAGTTCTTTTCTTCCGGTCATGTGTGTGGAGCAACCCGAGTCTAAGTACCACACATGACTTATCTGCAAGATAAGATTAAGCAGTGTTAGAGATCCCGTTTATTACGGGTCTTCTATCATTTGCAGAGGTTGAGGTGCATGCAAGATTGGGTGAATTGTGTACCGGGTTGGCTTGTATCTTTCCTGAGTTTTTCGGTACCCAAATTTTTGTTACCCCTAATGGAAAACAGAGCTTTGTGCATGCAGCAAGCACTGTTTTAACTACCCAGATTTGTTTGCAATCTTTTCCCTTAGCTTCAGCTCGGGTTTTCGATTGCTCAGATATTTTTGGATCTGTTTTGGTCACGTTTTTGGCCTTTTTCTCTAAAGCTTGAGCTTTAGTTTTTGTTTCAGTGAGAGTTGGCCTTCTGAATGTTCTAGCTACCTTTTCGTCAACTTTTAGGTTGGACGTTTTGGATGGTAGAACCGTTTTCGTGTGTGTTCCTGAAATCATATTTCTACGACGTATAAATTTAGCATTCATAGCTATACACCTATCGTAGGTAATATAATCACTGACAGTCTTAACAGAACTGGTTTTGGAAGAAATACGGGAATAAGCGGAAGCATTGTTCGAACTACATGAAGAAAGATTTCTAAATGTTTTTGGAAATAATTTTAAATCAGAAACACTAGTCAAATTTTGCTTCGTCTTTTTATCAAAGATTTTGGCATCCTTCTCTTGCGTTCCTGAATTTTTCTTCCCAGCAGTCTCTGTCCGTCTCAGATCTGTCATAGATGGTGAAGGGATGTTAGCTGTTGCTTGAATGATAATCTTCTTAGTTAGCCTATTCTTCATGGATGAGGAATCTATTGGTGTTATAATAACAGACTCCGACTTAGAAGATTTAGCGAGATCAGCATATGATTGATTTTCAAGTGAGGAAATTCTCTCAAGGAGTTTCTCCTTTTCAGCTTGAAATATTTTCCGTTCGAGCTCTATCGTGGATTGAATATTCTTGATCTTTTGGGGAATGTAAATTCTGCAAAGATCTGAGTTCTTTGAGCTAGATATTTCTGTCATGGGCTGATCAGATTCAGAGGGAGGATGGGGAAACATTTGTAGATAGTCATTTGAAAGAGGAATTTCCCTAGTTCCATAACTATCGTTGATTTCCTTGTAATCCAAGGATATTTCGGCCTTGCTTTTGGTCTTGCGCTTTTCCTGTTCTAGGTTATCTTCTTCTTCAGATGATCTGAGAAAGGCTAACAAGCTAGGTATTCCTAGTCCTAGGTATGCAGCATTGTAAAGAGCAAGCGGCCGTTTATCAGTGGTTTGTTGGTTTGGCTTAAAGCCTAAGCCCTCACGTGGATTGTAAAATCTCGTGTCCTTAGGCTGATTCAAGAAAATCGTTTTGTCGGTTTGTCCCCTTTTCGTAAGGAGGTCCTCCAGACTTTTGATTTTGGAGTAAAGCTTCTTACGTTCCTCCATTAGAAGATTGTATTGATCTGTTTTACCAATACGCTCTTCTTCACTAATTCGCAGGCTAGTGGTTAATTGACTAATATTTGCATTCAGCATATTAGTCTCGGATTCAAGCTTCGAGATTTTCTCAGATGCATTTTCTAAATGACATCTGAGAGTTGCTTTTTCACCTAAGTGTTTGAGCACAGATTGATAATTTGTTGCGTTTTTCTTTTCCAGAGCTTCTAGTTTTTTCAAGTGTTCTAATGGAGAATTCTGGATATGCTCAAGCACGGTCAGTTTTGATGTCAGGGAAACTACTTTTTCTTCAGATTTTACTAGATTAGCTTCAGCTAATTCTAGTGATTTTTCTGAAGTAGCTAGTTTATTTTCTAGCTCAATGACCAAATTTTGTGTTTTGGCCAAGATGATGTCATTCGTGGCCATATCTTTATATGTAGACTTCCTACTTGAGCGTTCCTTTCGGAAGCTGTTCTTATTCTTAATTTTATGTCTGTAGAAGTCTATATTTTCTACCTCAATGTCCTCGGATGATTCAGTTTCGTCATTGCTCTCCGTCTCGGCTCCTTCTGCATCACCAGCTTCTTCTTCCACAAACGCCATTAGAGCCATGTTCTCGGGTTCATCCTCAGAAGTGTCATCGTACCATTCAGCTTGCTCCGCCAGCAGGGCTACGCCAGCTTTCTTCATTTTGGACAGTTTGAGCTTTTTGGCGTAGTAGTCTTCGTTCTTCTTCTTGGGAAGGAAACAGTCCCTGGCCCAATGTCCTGCCTTCCCACAATTATAGCATTTTGGAGGCTCAGGTAGGGATTTTTGTTCGGGCCGATGCGGAGTTTGTTGAGGTTGATGAGAAGATGAAACTCGTTGTTTGTTGGAAGAGGAGGAAGACTTCTTAAAGAATTTTCTGCCCATCATCTTAGTGATGAGGGCCATTTGTTTCTCGAATTCCTTTAGATCGGAATCCGATGAAGAGTCTGAGTTGTCTTCCTCAGATGAGCTTTCAAGTTTTACGGCCTTATCCTTTGTGGCGCGGGAAGGTTTCTTAGCTCTATTATCAGTTACTAAGGCTAGAGGATCTGCTGCTGATTTTCCTTTTGATTCCGCAGATTTTTGATGTACGTAGTCTGCATGTTGAGAGAGGCTCTCGAAAACGCAGTGGATGTCGATTTCATCAAGGTCTTTGTTCTGCCTGATTTGAGTGGCTATTTTCCTCCACTCTGGCTGCAGTGAGTTAAGGAATCTCACGTTCAATTCCATATTGGAGCGATGAACGTTCACCTTTCGCATCTCGTTGACTTGAGTCATAAACCGTCTATACGTGTCCTCTATGTCCTCCCCTTGCTTTGCTTTGAAGGTATCGTAGGCCGCGAGGGTGTTTGCCTTACGTGCTTTGATTCCCATTTCCGTCCCTTGCATCAGCTTATGGATCTCGTCCCACATTTCCTTAGCAGTGGTGAGGCTATCTACTTGCATGTAGATATCGTTGTGAATACCCTGGATGAGATAGTTGAGTGCAAGTCGATCTGCCTTGACCCTGTTCTTTTCTTCCATTGTGTAGCATGTGGGAGATTTTTTCTGAATGGATGGTAAGGTGGGAGGATTTGTTGTGGAATCACCCTCTATATTAACCCAATATGTTATGGGTCCTTCCGAGAGGGACTCTAGGATTTCGTTTCCTATGTCCTTGGAGCTAACGAAATTTACAAATCGGTTTCTCCATGCTGTGAACTCCCCCCTTTTCATTGTTAGAATTGGGGGTCTGTTATCGCTTCCGATTGCTATGAAATCCATGGATGTAGTTGAGTGCTTTTTAATGATCGTTCACGGTCGTGATCTGCAATCCTAAATGGTCAGTTTCGAAAAATAACGTCTAAGATAACGTTAAGTTTGAATAAATTTTGGTTGGAAGAAATTGTGTTTAAGTGTCGACTTTTTATTTTAATTTGAAAGAGTAAAATTCGGGCACTTGTAGAGTTGTTGCCGAAATTTGAATTCTGAAATTCGGATGAAAAGACTTTGTCGAGAATTTTGAAATCAAAGGAAATCAAAATTCGGGTGACAAATAAGTTCGCCGAAGTTCAGGATTAAATTAAGGTAGGAAAAATTTTATCGAAAATTACTTTCAAAATTCGGGTAAACTAAATTCAGTCGAGAATTAAAAAAAATCAAAATTCGGGTGACTTTCTGATAAAAGTTCGCCGAGAATTAAGAAATTCGGGTGACTTAAATCAAAACTTCGCCGAAAATTTTAAGTTGAAATTCGGGCAATCTTAATTTTAAAATTCGACCAAATTCGCCGTGAATTTTAAACAGTAGAAAGCAAATTCGGCGAATAAACTTAGCTTACTCAAATTCGGTCAATTTTCTGATCGAAAATTTTCTCAATTTCGGCGAATTTCAATTGAAATTCGGCAATATGAGTTAATTTTCGGGTTCAAGAACGAACTTCGAGCGAATAAACACTGTTCTAGAGAAACGCCCGAAATTTTTCCAGCAACTTTAAAACACACCAATTTCAATCGATTTCTCCCCAGAAATTTCTCAAACTTGACGAAAATTAATCTAAACGAGTTCCTAAACAAGCCAAGACTGATAATCAAGCATTTAAAGGTTTAAAAACATCAATAACAGCAAGATCTAACCCAAAATACTTGAAAAAAATCGAAAATAAAATTTGCTTAGTAAACTCTTTCGATCTTGACGAAATCAAACGAAATTGGTATAGATTTGCACAGATCGATCCGTGTCTTGCTCTGATACCACTTGTTAGTCCGATTACGCACTCAAGAGAGGATCAAAGGCTTAAAAATGATAAAGTTCTTAAAACACCTTCAGTGTGTGTTTGTGTGTGTGTGCCGAAATTAAGAACTTACTTTTAAGAATTATGCTTGACCAACCCTAATTAGGGTTAATGGGATGCCTTATATACCACATGAGTTGGTATATTAAGGCTTGGGAGTCAAACAATAAAATATTTACAATTTGACCCCAAATACAATAAATTAACTAATATTGACCCAAAACTCAAATACTAACTAAGGACACTACAATTAATTCCTAACAATTGTCAATGTAATCAAACATTGTTTTGCGTATTAATAAAGGCATTATTCATTTATTGGTTATATGAGTTCTTTACTAAGCATCGGGTAAAGCAATAAATGAATAAATCCAAATGTGTCGACTTGAGTCATTGTTCTCGATGGGTACGAGAGAGGAAGGCACCAGTGGACTCTTAACCTCGAACATAAAATGTCCATAAGCCTTAAGTTTCAGTTGGGAGCTGGAAAACCAATCATGGCTTATTTGTAGATGACTTACCATGTGCCGATATACCGCTTGGAAGCGGAAGTCATGACTTGTGATACGAGTTGAATCAAGGGATTGAATCGTTTAATGGATACTGACTCGCAGGTCGTACGATCAAACATGGCTTATTACTCAAGGAGTGTCAATGATCGACGACAAAACTATAGTAGTCTGCTTGAACCTTAGACCGAAAGGGGCTTTGACGGAGTTGACTTTGAAGTCTTGACTATCACTGGTTTCGCTAGATCCGATTTCTATTGCATGGGTCAGCGGGACATATGCGGTCTTGATGGATATTTGTGATTGCCGGGCTTAGACCGCCGAGTACGGATTCACAGTCTCGCAATTAATCGAGGCAAGTGTCCTAGGAGAATGACGACGGGAAATTACAAAATCCTTGGCCAAGGTATTAAAGTAACTCATGTTAGACATGGAGGGTAGTTTGGTAATTTGCCTCGTGTCATTTTATCATAGTATCGAGTTTAGTGAGTTTGACAAATACCATGGCTCTCACACGATCGGGACACAACTGAAGGATTTGTACGTAGTACTATAATCTATAGTTAGGTTCTGGAATAAGACTAGTTCGAAATTCGTGCTCAAGTAGGGATCTGTCCGGTACTGCGGGATTGGCTAGGCACCTACCGCACTCTTGGATTCCTCCCTTGACGATTGAGTCGAACCTAGAGAGTCGGGCTTAAAAAGGATCATCAATGTGTACCGAGAAGGAGATATTGTGTTTTGGGCCTTAACGGGCCTCAGGTCGTTATGCCACGCCTTATTGGGCCTCGAGGTCATTAAGTGGACCGAAGTCGGACTTCATATGAAACTAACTTTAAGACTTAGGCTTGGCTAAGTGCTTAGAAAGACTTGAGGGAAGAATTGGAATTCAACCCTAAGCCGAGAAATTCGAAAAATGCCTTAAAGGGTATTTTCGTAATTTACAAATATGGTAATAAAAATATTTGGAATATTATTTATTAAAACTAAAATTCAAATTTATATTTTATATAAATTTCGAAATTTATTTACCATATTTAAAAGATATTTTAATATCTTAGTTAGTTTTCTATTTATAGTATGTTCATTTAATAGAATTTTGAATTCAATTAGGAGAGATATTTTGGCAAGAATATCTCTCATATTTAGGAACAAATATTTCGAGATTTTAGCCTTGTTTAGGGCTGAAAATTTCATCCTCCCCTACTATAAATAAGGGTGAGACCCTCGTCAAAGAAAGAAGACACGGGAAGAGAATCGACGCGAAATTTCTCGACCCGAGAATCGAAACACGAACACACAAACGCAAACCACTCTCCCGAGCGACGGATCAATTCTCTCTAGCCATCTTTGGAGAATCGAAACCGTGGTACACTGCGAGATCGGCGTGACGATCTAGACGATACCCAACACGACCGCGGCCGACGACGCAATCAACGAGGAGCTGCCACTCGCTTCAAAGGTAATCTCTCATGGGTATGACCCGCCCTATTACGTGTCAACGTGATTAGAGTTTTCGATCCGAGCTGCGAACGAACCCGGAAAAAATTTTATTCCTCACCGTATCCCGGGGCGTTGCTCTCGGGTACAAATCGGGTACCTTTCCCAACAAATTGCTGAGACGCTGATTCTTGAATTAAGTCCCGTTGTCAGTCCTGATTACATGGATTTTCTTTTGCAGGAGATTCTGAGTTGTATTCACAAAGCTTATTATCAAGTCTCCAGTCTCATCTTTTAGTTCGGAGATATCTTGTCCAGGTGTAGCGAGAATAATCGTTCTTGTTGATTGTAGTCTGTGATTTATATAAGTTTGTGAAGAGTTTGTGAAGAGTTTGTGAAGAGCTTTTTTATTTAGATGAGACAAGCGTTGATGCCATAAGCTATTCCTCTTGATTGTAGTCTGTGAGATGAGGCAAACAGCTGTTGAAGGTCGAACTGTTGTCAGATTGATAAGTGTAGAGATTTGATCTTCGTGATCATGTTAGAAGTTCTTGATTCTGACTATCAAAATTCTGCACTGACCAGCTAGAAACACCACTTGAAATCCTTTGTCTCAGAATTGTCCTATGCTGAACAGGTTGTGTTTAAGACCTTGGACGTAAGAGACATCTTTAATCGTCAGATTCGGCAGAAGAATGTCTCCAAAGCCGAGTATTGGAGTTGAATCATTGTTGCCAAATCGGACTTTTCAGTTGTAACGGTCTTGGTAGTTGCTCAACACTTCTTGCTTTCCCGTCATGTGTGTGGAGCAACCAGAATCTAAATACCACACATGATGGATCTGCATAGAAAGAGGTTAGAGAGATTTGGGTACCCACTTTTGAATGGGTCCTCTCGGATTAGCAATTATGATAAGTAAGGTTTGGTCATCTTTGGTTCCTAAATTATTGGAATGCGTAGGTACCCAAACCAACTTAGAAGTCGTTGATTTAAGTGGTACTTCTTTAGGCAACTTGGCCTTATTGGCTTGTGTTGGCCTAGGTGGTGTTTTAGGAACCCAGTGAGGTTGAACCTTACATGGGAGGTTAATTTCAGCGCGAACAAATGACTGATTTGTCTTATTGCTTGAGAAAATCTTTTCTCTAGCTAGTCTCCTAAGGTGTTTAGCTGAATGTACGTGGACTGGGTACCTTAGGTGAGGACAATAATGTATAGAGCTATAAGCTTTCTTAATAGCTGGATCTTGTTTCCTACGAGACTTAAGAGTTGCATTTGTTTTAGAATGATTGTTTTAAATTTTTGAAGTAGAGCCGATTTCAAAATTTGTGCTTTCAAAATTAATACGTTTTAACACATAAGTGGAAGCAACAACATTAAAGTTTGAAACGGCTGTCTTCTTGCGAGTGTCCATAGTTTTTATTATAGAAGAAATTTTTTAAAATACGACATTTCTATCATTTTTCTTCTGTAATTCTATCCTAGGCACTCTTTCCTTTGCATGCTTCACCTCTTTTTCTACTCTACCTATGGATGGAGTAGAAAAAGAGTTAGAAAAAGTCTCTTTCCTTTTTGAAGCATTTAAGGATTCATTTTCTCCCTTTACTATTTTTAAAGAAGATTTATCTTCTTTTAAAATATTTTGAAAAAAATTGAGGTGTTTTCTTAGATGTAATCTTGTCCTTAATTAATGATTTTTCTTTCAAAGTAAAATCAGGACAAGTTTTTAAAGTAGAGGTTTGAGATTAGAAATCTCCAATAAAAGCTCATTCTTTTCAGCTTTGAAATTCCTTTTTTCTATTTTTAAGGAAGCGTTTAAATCAGCTATTTTCTTAATAATAGCTGGAATATAACATAAAGTAGAACTTTGAAAATGATCAATATTTTCTTCCTTATCTTTAGAAAAATCTTCTAGGGGATATAATGAATTATAATCACTAGACAAGTTGATATCCCTTGTCTTGTAACTATTATTCAAGTCGGTGTAGTCAAAGGAAATGTCAGTCCTATTTGTGGCTTTTCTTTTAGAGTCTTCTAATGCCATTAGAGTAGTTAAACCTAATCCCATGTACTTGATATCATATAATTGTTTAACATTGACCTTTTTCAAGTTACAGTGATTGTTAAAACCTAAGCCTTCTTTAGGATTATAAAATTCTATATCAAGAGGTTGATTTAGAAAGATAGTTTGATCCGTTTGACCCCTTTTTGTTAGAAGATCATCTAAAGTTTTAATCCTTGAGTAAAGTTTCTTACGTTCGTCAGAGATTTCTTTGAAATTATTTTTAGAAATTTCTAAATCTCTCTGACAATCGATAAGAGTCGTATTAAGGTCCTTGACTTTAGTCTCAGAGGTAGCTATGGTTCATTGAAGACTAGATACTTTTTCCTTAGCGTTAGATAAGAGAATTTCTAAATGAATTTTCTTATCTAATTGCTTTTGGAAATTGTTTTCACTATGAGCTAGTCTCTCTTCTAATTCCTTAGTTCTTTTCCGCTCATTTTTCATGTTAGAGTACTTAATCAGTAATGATTCTAACATGTTTAATAATGTGGAATGAGACATTGTTACCTCTTGTGATGAAGAGGATGCTTTATCGTCGTCGTCGTCAGGCCTTCTTGAAGAGTTATCATTTGAGGCGTCTTCGAGGTATGCCATTAGAGCGAGATTTTCGTCTTCAGAATGTGTGGTGTCTTCCAGCCAATGCTCTTGTTCGGCCATCAGTGCTACTCTAGCCTCTTTTTGTTTAGTGAGTTGGAATTTTTTGGAGTAGTAGTTGGCGTCCTTTTTCTTGGGAAGTTTGCATTCTCTGGCGAAGTGCCCTATCTTACCACAATTATAGCACCTTTGTGGTTCTTTGGCGTTTTTAGATTCTGAGGACTCGGCCAGTCTTTCCATCTGCTTGGAGCTCGATGTCCGAAGTCTATTTGCCGAGGAAGAGGATTTCTTTTTGTAAAACTTTTTGATCATCATTTTAGGAAATGAGAGCCAACTGTTTCTTGAACTCCTTCATATCGGGTTCGGATCAGATTTCTTCATCTTCTGAAGAACTTGGCAACTTGATGTTTTTATCTTTGCGAGATCGACTTGTTTTTCTTTCCGAAACAAGAGCTATAGAATCATCGATCTGCTTGCCTTTAAGTTCTTTTTGTATATCGCTTATATCTTCCTCGTGTTGGGCGAGATTATCAAAGACAGCGTGGATATCCATTTAGTCAAAATCCTTATTTTGACGGATTTGTATGGATATTTTCTTCCACTCCGGTTGAAGAGAAGAAAGAAATCGGATGTTGACCTCCATGTTGGTCTTGAAGATATATATTTTCCTCATCTCATTAAGAAGAGTTAGATAGCGTTGATAGAGTTCATAAACGGTTTCCTTTGCATTGGCTTTGAATGAGTCGTAAGCGGTTAGAATATTCGCTTTCTTGGCTTTGACTCCAACTTCGGTTCTTTGCATCATTTTGTGGAGTTCGTCCCACATAGCTTTTGCACTTGATAGACTATCTATTTGCCTATAGATGTCGTTAGGAATTCCTTGCATTAGGAAACTTTTGGCTCCTAAATCTGCTTTTGCTCTTAATCGCTCCCCCTCGGTGTATTTACTAGGAATTTTGAGTCTTCGTGAGGCGGGAATGAGAGGATTATTGGTGGCATCGCCTTCTTGGATGAGCCAAAATTGAGCGGGACCTTCTTGAAGAGAAGCTATCAAATTTGTAGCTTGCTCTTTTGTTTCCAAGAAGTTCATGAATTGGCTTCTCCATACGGTGTATTCGCCTCTTCGTAGAATTGGAGGGCGGACGTCGTTTCCGAGCGAGTAAGCATCAATTTGGAGTTGATTGGTTGGATCTTCATGAAAGTTTGGAATTGTAATGAAAAGTGCTTCGCAAGTGACAAACTTCGTTAGTAATATTTGATTCGTACTTTAAACAATTTCCCTTTCGTACCTATTTTTCGGTTGTTAAAGAGAAATTATTTTGATTTCGAAAAAATATTTGATATGAGAATTGATACTTCAAAATTTTGCTAAAGAATTTTGATTTTAAGATCGAAAATTTTTTGTATCATAGAACATAATTCGGGCACAAATATTTTTCGTAAGTTTTGAAAATTACGAAATTTGATTTCTTTCAAAATAGTGAAAATGTGTGTGTGTTTGAGCAGTGACCGAAATGTTTTTCGAACAACAAAGTTTTCGATAAAAAAAAATTCGAACCTATGATCGAAAAAGATTTCGATTGTATAAGTTTTTCGTTGTATTTATCGAAAATTATTTTTCGAACGTAAGTGTCTTGCAGAGTAAATTTCCTGTCGAAAAAATAGTTTGTCGAATATTTGTTGGTCTCAAACACTTTTATCGAAAATTTGTAATCGAAAAATTAAGAGTGATCGAAAATTTTTGTTAAATTTGACTCAAAGTTTTTCGAGTGTGAATTATTCGATCGAAATATGTTTTCGCTAAATTATTTTACTCGAAAATTTAGATGATCGAAAATCATGAGATCAAAAACTTGTTTTACTATTACAAGTTTTCGAGTCAATATTAGATATTTATTTAGCGAAAACAGTATCCGTCGAAAAAAAAATACGCTTTATTTACGCTCGAAAATGATACTTATATATGAATCGAATAACTAATTATCGAAATAATGTCTTTCAAGTCTTATATTTGAGTAAAATACACGAGAACAGTGTATGTCATCGAAAAATTTCTCGGCTGCAAACTTATTCGAAAATTAATTTTCGAGCCAAGTTTTTCGATCGAAAATCCGATTGAAGAACAACAAAAGTTCAATGTAACAGTGAAAATTCCAGATTCAACCAAGATGTTCAAGTTAGGTGATGAAATTCTGGATAATCACTCGTTTCTTCGTTCTTAATAGGAGCAAACACAAGATTAACCACGTTTTACAACAAAATATATCAAATAATACGAAAATCAAATCGAAATCAAAAGTTAATCGGAAACTCAAATATCGATCTAAATCGAAAATCTGATGTAATATGACGTTTTAAGCGATTGAAATCAGTACGTAAATCATTCCTAACATATAATCTATCACTTAATCAGCAAGATCATCAACAAATTCGCAAACATAAATCATATTGATTAAAATACAAGTCACGTAAGTTTTTCGATCGAAAAATCTGGAAAATTATTTTGATCTTAAAATCGCGAATTTAATCCAAAATCAATCACGATCTGCTTTGATACCAATTGTTAGGTCCTATTTTATCAACTACCGATCGATTAAGCATGAATTCTAGATATTCGAATGATAAATCTCACAATATACCTTCGGTCGAATATCTTCTTTGAAGATATTGAGAGAGAGAGTTTCTCGATTACTTTTCTCTCTCTTAGAATGTGAATTCAATGCTCGTAATTTGTCCGAAATGAACTTGTATTTTGATAGTGTACATTGTATTTATACCTATTTACATGGTATATTTACTATTTGATCCTACACTATAAAAATACTAATTACACCCCTAATAACAAGGATAATAAAATTACAAAGCACAATTTTAAATTCTCTTCATCGATTCTCCTCCCCGCTCATCAAAGGGGACCGTCAGAGTCGAGACGCCTTGGGAGAATATACGAATTGAAGTTCCGTTCATTGAAGATATAAGGAAGCAGATATGGAGGGCTCTTAATCGCATCAAGAAGTTTAATGAGTTGAATCTACGGGGTATCTCCCATTGGGAAGATAGGAAGAAGATGGAGCACATCTTCATACTTAACTACCTTGGTCCAGATCGAAGTGGCATCCCAACGGATCAACTCAAGAAAAATTTCAGGGACAAGCCACCGATCCTCCAACTCGTGGGCGTATCGCACTCGATTGGAAGTTCGCATCGAGCGAGCGGAAAACAACCATACTGGATAGGAGATAGATGAAAGCTATCTGTCGTTCCTTCCACCAGACGAAATTTATCGTCTATTTCAAATGTGCAAGAGAAAATATCAGACGCCCTCTGGTTACATCAAGATGAAAGGGAAGGGTTAAAGAGAATTATGGTGCGGGAGATCAAGTATCACACCGCACATGACCTTCAAATTGCTGTAGAGAACAATATGAAGAAGGTCAACATGGAGTCTCCGCTCATGAAAGGCTTCCCACTCAACGACTTCCACGAGAATTACATATTCAAGAAACCAGGCCTCGCCATAACTTATCGGAATCTAATTATTGGAAAGACGAGAGTTATGATGAAGTCTGAAATCCACAAATTCTGTGACGGGATGTTGAAGCTTGTGAGGAAGAGGTTGGCCGAGATCACTGAAGAAACGATCTTCGAGGATCTTGGTGAAGAAGTGGCCCCACTCCTAAATAAACTTATAGATGCAGTAAATGAAAGATTGGAGCTAATGAATGCTTTCCGACACTACGAAACAGCATTGGATTGAGGAAATCATTCTACGTCCGACAAGGATAAACAAATCTGAAATGAAAACAAGCACAAAGGGGGAGATTGAAGAAACATAGAATTGTGCTTAGTTATTTATTTATCCTTGTAATTATGGGCGTAACTCGTAGTTTGACAGTGTAGGACATAATAGTAAATATACCATGTAAATAGGTATAAATACAATGTACACTATCGAAATCAATATACAAGTCATTTTAGAAAAATCACAAGTATTGAATTCACATTCTAGAGAGAGAAAAGCAATCGAAATTTTCCACTCTCTAATCATTTCTCTCTCCCGATCTTCAAACTCGATATTCGAAAGAAGGTAATTCGTGAGATTTCTCATTCGAATATCTAGAATTCATGCTTAGATTGATTGCTAGTTGCTGAAATAGGACCTAACATACAAACTAGTCCTACTTAACAAAAATACGAGCTATGCCCCTAATTACAAGGATAACTAATTAACAAAGCACAATTTCTATGTTTCTTCACATATTCCACCTCACCAAGTGTTATCCTACGGGTAGAATTTCCAAATGTTAGGATTGAGCAAGACGTTAATAGGTCAGAGTTAGACGGTTATACCCAATATGCAGAGTTATCGTGAGGGTTCCTAGCCGGAGACAAAGAAGTTGAAACACTCATCAGATGGATTCGTGTATGACACGACGCCGTTCAATTAAACAGACCAACAAATTGTTAGGTCGAGGTTCGTTTATTGCGCAGCGGGGAACTCAACCCCACTATGAAACCATCAGCGAGGTTTTTGAAATCTCTATCGGGAGAATGAGTTTGGAGAAAAAATAGGGGGAGTCAAGCCGAATAAAAAGTCCTTATGCTTGATGAATAATACGTTGAACCTGACAATGTTTTATTTTTTGCAGATTACTTTCTTTCTATTTCATACATGATGTCACCACTTATGACACTTATCACGCAAAACTGTTTGGAGGGTCCAAACTTAGTGGACTGGCTCCGTAATTTAAGGATTATCCTAACTCTGGAATGCCTAGAGTATGTCGTAGAAGGACCGCCCCACTTGACCCTGGGGAGGGCGCGAGTGATCCTGAACGGGAGTATTATACCAAATGGTTGGCATATTCTACCTAGGCTAAGGCTAAATAGCTTGTTGGGATGTACAATGATCTTCAGCGTCAACATTATAACATGACTGTGCGTGAGATATTGCTCCACCTGACAGAGCTGTACTGCGAACAATCGAGATCGTCTCGATACAACGCCACGGACAAGCTCTTTCATAGTTAAGGCACAAACGTCAGAGACCATGTGCGCAAGTTGATTGGATATATTGAGGAAATGGTTTCTCTTTATGCTCATATCCATCACGAGCTTATTGATCTGATCCTTCAGTCACTCCCAGCATCATTTTCTCAGTTTATTATTAATCATAATATGAGTGATCGCCGATTTTCTCTGTCCAATTTGATGAACACCCTGTTTCAAACTCAGCGAGAACTCACAAAGGGAAAGGAAAAAGAGGTTGTGCTTGTTACGACTACAAAGTCTATGAGATTCAAGTCGAACAAGACCAAACCCAATAAGCCGAAAGGAGAGATAAATAAAAAGGGCAAGGCCAAAAGAACATACCAAGTGGTCTGAAGGCTACTGACAAGTGCCTTCACTGCCAAGAGCTTGGCCATTTGTAAGGGACCTCCTCTAGCTCCGAGCACTGGGAGCTTCACGTAAAGTTTTAGAAACTTATTGCTCTTTTACTGTATTTTCCATTTCATGGATTCTTGACTCAGGGGCTAGTGCTCGTATTTGTTTTGAATCAGGGTCAGAAACGAAGTAGGAATCTTGTGAATCGAGAGATTTTGATTAACATTGGGAGTGGACATGAATCGAGAGATTTTGATTAACATTGGGAGTGGACATAGTGTACCGACTACTCACGTTGGATTGAAGACTCTCGTTTTATCTACTGGATATGTACTTATGTTTCCTGATGTACTTGTGTTGCCCAAGGGGCTTAAGAATAATTTTCTATTCCAGTTTTGAGTAGACTCAGATATAAATTCCGTTTTAGTAATAATATTTGTGAAATTTATTTTGGAAATAAATGCGTAGGAAATGCTTACATTAATAAATGGTTTATATTATTTAAATTTCCAAGGTGAGATAAAAATTGTGAATGCAATTACAAACAAACGCGACTTGGAGTTGAATAGGAAATATTTGTGGCATCTTTGACTCTGTCATGCTGGAGTTCAAAAGGTTCAAGAGTTGGGGAAACACAATATTATTAAGTCGTCGGTATCAGATTCCAACGTGCGAGTCTTGTATCCTCGACAAAATGACTAAGTCTCCCTTCACCAGGACATTTATAACAGCCACATGTGTTCTGGATTTGATCCATACTGACGTTTGTGGATAATTTGGAGTTGCGACCCGAGGTAATTTCCACTAGTTCGTGACCTTCACAGATGATCACTCTCGCTACGACTTGGTGTATGATGAAGCACATGTATGAAACACTTGATAAATTCAAAGAATTCAAGACTTTAGTGTAAAAACAAACTGAAAGACAAATAAAAGTCATTTGATCAGATCAAGGTGGCGAATATATGCGTCTCGAGTTTGACGAGTTCTTGAAAGAGAACGAGATTATTTAGCAGTTTACTTCGCCCGAAACACCATAATTGAATAGTGTTGCCGAACGCAGAAATCGAACACTATTAGATAAAGTTCGATCTATGCTAAGCTAAACAGATCTCCCCATATCGTTATGGGAACATGCTTTGCAAACTACCGTGTATATTTTGAATAGAATCCCTTTGAAATCTGTTGATCAAGTTCCTCATGAAATTTGGAATGGTAAGAAACCAAGCATGAACCACATTAAGATTTGGGGTTGCCCCGCTTTTGTGAAAAAGTTGATTACAGACAAACTCGAATCGAGGTCCTTGAAAGGACGTTTCATTGGGTATCCCAAGGACTCCATGGGATACTATTTTTACGTCCACGATGATAAAACGATCGTCGTAGCCATTCGCACTCACTTTCTCGAGGATGAATTCGCTCGAGAAGGTGGAATAGGCAGAGAAGTAACTCCTGGCGAGATAGATGAACACATCAAGAAAGTCCAGTGCCGCAAAGTACTGAGGAGTAGTTCGAGACACATGCACAGTTGTGCAGGTCGGGTAGTGTATCTCGCATGCCTGCGAGATACAGTTTGATACACGTCGAGCACGGGGATGCTGTGTCGGAGGGGATGGTCGGGGACGATTCCGCTAACTTTGACCACGCAATGATGGATAAAGACTAGCTAAAATGGGTTGAAGCTATGAAAGCAGAGATGGACTCAATGCACGACAATAAATTTTGGACTCTAGTAAATTTGCCCGAAGGTTTTAAACCAATAAGGTGCAAATGGATCTACAAGAGAAAGATTGGATCTGACGAACATGTTGATACCTACAAAGCCAGGGTAGTAGCGAAAGGGTATAGTCTGAAGGAGGGCATTGACTATGAGGAAACATTTTCACAAGTTGCAATGATAAAGTCCATCTGTATTCTGCTTGCCACAACGGCACACTACGATTATGAGATCTGCCAGACGGATGCGAAAACCGCTTTCCTAAATTGATTCCTCCAAGAAGAGCTCTATATGGAGCAGCCCAAGGGTTTTACGTCGCAAGCAGATGCTCATAAAGCGTGTAAACTAAACAGGTCCATATATGGACTAAAACAAGCCTCTATAGTTGGAAACTTCGATTTGATGAAGTAGTTCGGAAACGAATTCATAAAGAATGAGAATGAGCCCTACGTCTACAAAAAGGTCAGTGAGAGTAAGATATCACTGCTCGTATTGTATGTTGATGACATCCTTTTGATAGGAAATGATATTGTAATGCTCTCTAAGGTGAAAGCATGGTTTTCGACCGAATTCTCCATGAATGACCAGGGAAAAGCTACCTATATTCTAGGTATTTGCCTTTCCAGAGATCGGGTGAACAAAATGATAGGTTTATCTCATGCCCTTTACTTAGAAAAGATCCTGAAAAAATATAATATGGATGAATCTAAGAAAGTTCTTACTTATGCGACATGTGATTCATCTCTCGAAATCCATTGTCCTCAAAGTGAGGATGACAGGAAGGAGATGAATGAAGTCCCATGTGCATCGCAGTGGGTAGTCTGATGTATGCGGTGCTTTGCATGCGGCCTGACACAACGTACGCTGTGAGCTTAATTAGTAGATATCAGTAACAATGGTAAGGAACACTGGAATGCAGTAAAGAACATTCTAAAGTATATTAGACGAACTAAGGATATGATACTAATCTATGGGAATGAAGGATTAGAAGTGGATGGTTATACCGATTCGAACTTCCAGTCAGACGTGGTTGACCGAAAATCCTCTTCTAGTTTTGTCTATATGCTTAATGGTGGAGCAGTGTCTTGGAAAAGTTCCAAACAAAGCACTATTGCAGACTCTACCACTGAAGCGGAGTATATTGCAGCCTCTGAGGCAACTAAGGAGGGTGTTTGGATGAGGAAGTTCGTGGAAGAACTTCAAGTTGTTGCAGGCATAGTTGATCGCCCGCTGCCATTGTGGTGTGCAACAATAGCGGTGCAATCGCTCGAGCCAAGGAACCTATGTCTCACAGTAATCCAAACATATAGAAAGAAAATACCATCTGTTGCGTGGTTTCTTTGAACTAGGCTACATAGTCGTGCAGAAGAAAGCCTCCGCGGATAACGTGGTGGACCCATTCACCAAACCTCTTCACAGAGGGTGGTGGATAGACCCCTCGATAAAATGGGGTTGCGATATCATATCGCATGACATTGAGTGCAAGTGGGAGATTGTTAGGAATGTGGCATCGGAATGTCATTCGAGGATGAAATGAATAGAACATGTATTCAATCAATATATTGTCCAATATATATTTAAATATTGTATTCGAATTTCTAATTTATGGAATAAACATTTTATTTGATTTTAACATTATATTTCATACACATATATTATTTATTTACCATCAGTTCTTACTTGACATACGATAAGAAGGTAAATAAATAAAACCCTAATATTGCGAGTTTAGTCACCGATTCTCATGAGATGGAGAGGGGCCCCGGTGAGATATTAATCTTGAATATTAAATATGTGCATAAGTCTCAAGCTGCATTGGGTGCTGGATGTCAATCACGACTTATTTGTTGATGACTGTTAAATGATTGTGTCAATCATTAACTTGGAAAGTGGGAGGTTGTAACATTAATATAAGTAGAATCGGACATTAACTTATATTTGGACACTGACTCGTAATCAAAAGATCACATGGACAATTACTCCAGGAGGCGTCAATGATCGATTGATAGATTATAGTAGTGTGTACGTGGACCTTAGACCAAAGGGCATTAACAGAGTTGACTTCAGGGTTTTTGATTTGTCACTAGTTTGCTAGGCCCACATTGTTCGGATCGAACATGGTCGGCGACGACATGGCGGTCTTGACAACGAAGGATAGCTGCCGGACATTGATAGTCGTGGGAATTCACAGTTTCGTTAGAAATCGAGGTATTATTCCTATGTATATTCCGGGACGAGAAATTACAAAGTTTGGCCAAATCAATAAGCTGACTCACGTGGGGCGTGTAGTGTAGTTTAGTAATTTTGCCTGTCACGAATTAATCATAGAGTCGAGTTAGTGAGTTTGACGTAACCATGATTCTCACTCGATTGGGACAGGACTAATACGTATGACGACAATCTATAGTCGGTTCGTGATTAATGATTAGATCACATTCGTGCTCAACTGGGATCGGTTTTGTACCACATGATTGACTAGGTGAAGATCAAATTCTTGGATTCCTCTCAGTGCTGGATTGACACGAACCAAGAGAGTGGGACTTAAAAAGGACACTTGAGACAATATCTATCAAAGAGAGATATAACAAATATTAAACGGACTTTGAGTCGTTAAAGATGACGGTGCACGATTGACACCAATGAGGCTACTTGAGACTTGAGTTATAGTCTAAGTACTCAAAGATATTCAAGGTGTGTTTGGCTTTTGGGCCGAAAAATAATATTAAACCTTTATTTGAGATTGAATTTAATTTGTTATTTAGCGCCCGAAAAAAATATTAAATCTTATTAGATATTGAGCTTAATTAAACTATCTAGTCCAACTTAAAAGGTTAAATATGGTATTTCCCCGTAATATAATTTCGAAAATATTAATTTCATTATTATTTTCGTAATTATAATATATATATATATATATATCTCGTTTACATTAATCCAAAAGCAATAAATGAAAGACATTTATAAAATATATATTGCAATTTGTCATTGAACGTGGGAGACATGTTGGCCAATTCAACCACTATTTTTATTATAAAGACAATTTCTTTTGGATTTTGTGATAATAATATGTCCATCACATGGCTAGGAGTAATTATGATTTTATACATATGGAATCATAACTTTGGATGGGTAAGGAATTAATTTCTTTGTTTCTATGTGCCAAAAGCCGTATGCCTCGTAAGAAACTAAAATGAGAATGCTTATGATCATGGTTGATTATTAAGAACTATCGAAAAGAAATCTTGTATCAGAAAATATTAATACATTTCTCTTGAGCAACATTCGAAGCTCTCTCTAGCCATCCTAAGGAGATGTCATAGGTCTTAATATACCAACAGATATGGTATATAAGATCCTCTTTACCAATTTAGGATTTTTTATCAAAAGAAATTCAAAGCAGGACACCTTGTACCTTCCATAATGGAAACACACATAAACACATATTACAAGGTGTCTTCGATCACAGCTTAAAAACTATCTTTTGATCCTTGTTTGGTACATAACGGATCAACAAGTGGTATCAGAGTCTAGCGTCGATTGATCAAAACGGTTTGAATCCTGTTTTCGTTCGATTTCAATATGATTTAAAAGAGTTTTTGCATAAACTTCATCTTCGATTTTTTCTTTTTCATTTGGATGTTTTGAAATTATTTTTATCCCTTAAGAGCTTGATAAACCATTTATGAGTGATTTTCTACTATATTGCATCTGTTTCAGTCAAGTTTGAGTAAGATTGGAGCCAAAATTGAGTATGAAACTCGTCTTTTCTGCCATAATTTTGATTTTCGGATAGATGAATGTAATAGTACCCAGAAATTCGGCCCATCTCCCCGAAAATTTGAAGAGAATTTAAAGTTGTGCTTTGTAATTTTTTATCCTTGTAATTAGGAGCGTAATTAGTAGTTTGATAGTGTAGGACCAAATAGTAAATATACCATGTAAATAGGTTGAATACAATGTACACTATCAAAATCAAGATACAAGTCCATTTTCAGAAAATCACGAGCATTGAATTCACAATCTAAGAGAGAGAAAAGTAATCGAGAAACTCTCTCTCTCTCAAGATCTTCAAAGGAGATATTCGATCGAAGGTATATTGTGAGATTTATTATTTGAATATCTAGAATTCATGCTTAGATCGATAGGTATTTGATGAAATAAGACTAACAATTTGTATCAGAGCTTTTCGTGATTGATTTTGGATTGAATTCGCGATTTTAAGATCAAAAATATTTTCCAGATTTTTCAATCGAAAAACTTACGTGACTTGTATTTTGATCAATATGCTCAATGTTTGCGAATTTTGTTGATGATCTTGCTGATTAAGTGATAGATTTTATGTTAGGAATGATTTACGTACTGATTTCAATCGCTTAGAACGTCATATTAATTCAGATTTTCGATTTAGATCGATATTTGCGTTTGCGATTAAGTTCTGATTTCGATTTGATTTTCGTAATATTTGATATATTTTGCTGTAAAACGTGGTTAATCTTGTATTTGCTCATATTAAGAATGAAGAAACGATTTATTATCCAGAATTTCATCACCTAACTTGAACATCTTGGTTGAATCTGGAATTTTCACTGTTACATTGAACTTTGCTGTTCTTCAATCAAAAACTTGGCTCGAAAATTAATTTTCGAATAGTTTGCCGCCGAGAAATTTTCGATGACAAAACTGTTCTCGTTTGTTTTACTCAAATATAAGACTCGAAAACATTATTTCGATAATTAGTTTTTCGATTCATATATAAATTTTTTTCGAGCGTAATAAAGCGTATTTTTTTTTGTCGGATACAGTTTTCGCTAAATAAATATCTAATTTTGACTCGAAAAACTTGTAATAGTAAAACAAGTTTTCGATATCAAGATTTTCGATCATCTAAATTTTCGAGTAAAAAATTAGCGAAAACATATTTTTATCGAATAATTCACACTTGAATTTGAGTCAAACTTAACAAAATTTTTCGATCACTATTAATTTTTGATTACAAATTTTTCGATAAACGTTTTTGAGATCAACAATTATCGACAAACTATTTTTCGACAGATATTTACTCTGCAAAACTCTTACGTTCGAAAAAAATAATTTTCGATAAATACAACGAAAAAAAAACTCATACAATCCAAATTTTTTTTCGATCATAGGTTCGAATTTTTTAAATCGAAAACTTTATTGTTCGAAAAACTTTTCGGTCACTGCTCAAACAACACACACATTTTACAGTATTTGAAAGAAATCAAATTTCGTAATTTTCAAAACTTACAAAAAATATTTGTCTCCGATTACCTTCTACGATACTCAAAATTTTCGATCTGAAAATCAAAATTATTTCGCAAAATTTTGAAGTATCAATTCTCATATTAAATATTTTTAGAAATCAAATAATTTCTCTTTAAAACGAAAAAAATAGGTACGAAAGGGAAATTTTTTAAAGTACTAATCAAACATTACTAACGAAGTTTGTCACTTGTGAAAACACTTTTCATTACAATTCCAAACTTTCAGGAAGAGCTAACCAATCAA